>JAOBYH010122211.1:0-11088 GCA_025403525.1 Umimayanthus kanabou
AAGAAGGATCAAACTGAAGTACTGCGACTGGAAAGTTATTGAGCTATCCCCGTAAGTAATTATGGCAAATGTGCTATGATATTTGTTGTAGATCCTTTTCCTTCTCTATTATAAGATGTATAATACTTGATGCTATAATATTTGGTGCGAGAACCTAGTGATTCCGTTCACCTTATTCGTAAAGCGAATATTGCTCTATCATTTTTACAATTTTTATTTTGTTTTATAAGATGTATACTATTTGATGCTATAATAATAAGTATTCATGACAGAAACAAAGGAATGTGTTTGTAGTACGGAGGATTTTTCAAAATTAATACCAAATCTAAAATTTGTAAACTGTTGCCATGGTGTGGTTCGTCCGTCGATGCGTCGAGGACCATCTAGTTATCCTGGGGACGGGGCATGTGGGTGCGTAGGTGCGTAGGTGCGTAGGTGCGTAGGCGACTGGTCAGGCCAATCCGCGCCCGAAATGTTCTCTTGTAGATAGGACAGGAAATGGTGGCAGCAGCAGGGGACCCGTTGGCACTGTTCTTTCTGGAAGACTAGTTTTGAAAAAAACTGTTTTTTCTGCGTTGGCGAGTAAGCTGAATATGGGTTTGTTTTTCGCCTGTGGGATATGGTGTGTAGCTGACGTTTCGAGCGTTAGCCTTTGGTCGGAGTAGTCTGCTTCGACGAAGGGCTAACGCTTGAAACGTCAGATACACACCATATCCCACAGGCGAAAAACATACCATATCAACCTTTGTTGATCAAACCCATATATACTATTCTTTCTGGCCTGTCTGCGTTGTTCCGTTGCAGAGATCCTGTGAGTCTCACAGGATTTTGCTCCTTTGTGGACAGCTGGTCGCCACCTGTCTCTGTCCTGAGCTGTCCGCTCCCGTGTAGTGTGGCTGATGTTGAAGGCTTTCAGAGAAGCCTTTTTAGAGTGTCTTTGAAGCGCTTCTTCTGACCACCTTTAGAGTGTTTCCCTTTCTGTAGTTCGCCAAACAGCAGTTTCTTTGGCAGCTGATGGTCTGGCATGCAAACTACATGACCAGACCAGCGGAGCTGTGACTGCATCAGGATGGTGAAGATGTTGCATGACAACATGCAGCAGAAAGGACCAAACAGCTACATTTGTTGTTTTTATCTTGTTTTGTGGCACTTTTTTAAATAGAAGTATTCTCATCAAAACACCTGATTTTTTCCAGCATTTGTTCTGTTATTATTTTCTCTAAGACACATCAGAGTTTCTCTCTCTGATGATGAACCAAGTTGTTCGAAATGTGTCGAATGTATATAAACTTTATTAGTAATGGTAAAGTGGAGTCCAATTTGGTCTGTAATCATTACGAGTGATAAACAAAATTGGATGAGCGCGGAGCACAAATCTAATTTGTTTTCACTTGCAATGATTACAGACAGAATTCAAAGATTACAATTTCCGAAAAATGAAAGAAAAATAAAGAAAATCGTTGTATCTTGTTTAAGAACTGCTGCTGTTAAACTAAAATATTCTCCAGTTTGTTTTAGCCGCAGTTTCTCAGAGGTTTGTTGCTGCTATATATTCATAGTAACTATTTTCTTCACTTGTTACTGACTGGTCAGAAATCCAGGAACTCGGTTTATTCAACTGTCCGAAAACGGGTGTCCAATAACAACATTTTGTTATGGGACACTCTCCGTTAAATGATTTTACTGTCAGATTAAGGAAAATAGAGTGTTGAACGAGCCAATCAAATTTGAGGAAGTTTTAATTTTTATAATACCTATTATTACTAGTAGTATCTTCAAGGTAGAGATAGTGCTGCCGAGTAGGAAGTTACTGTGGTAGTTATTGAACATATGAAGAATGTATGTAGACATCAACCACAACGTTTAGGCAACTCTAAAATGTAGTTGTCAAATATATTGTGTTTGGGAAAATTCTTATAAATCGTCAAATATCTTTTCACATTTTAAAACTATAACATTCCAACCTTATCTCAACTTTAACGTTCGATATAATTTTCAAATTATTTTATGGGACTTGATGTCCTTCATGTCTTTGTAAACAAAATTACGATGGTAACGATTACAGTAAAAATCGACTAACATCGAAATTATTTTGGTGTAATATGCTATTGATAGAGTCAGTTGAATATGTCAACAGTAATAGTAACAATCTTAGGAACCAACGGAAACAGTAAAAATCTTTAGGATAGGTTTGTCTTTGTAATCAGCTAATACATTTTTACAATTAGGTACATAAATATTTTGTGAATTAGTAAACTACAATATTTGCAAATGTTTTGTTGTAGCACCAACAGTATCGCAAAAAGCCTTGTAAATAATACGTTTCGTGGGTATATTGAAACTTTTATAAGGTATTCTTTGCAAATTACGTGTTTAAAGTTCTTGTTTTAGCAAACTGTGACATAAAATGCTAGAAAAAAGTTTGCAAGTTCGCAATCGAAAATGATAGTCTCATAAATTGTTTACAGTTTTAACAATTGTAATGATTCTCTCGTCTGTGGTGTTATACGTTATATTAAATGGTGGTGTCTCCAGCATCAGCTCTTGTTTTACCATTTGGAGGATTTTTTGAGCTTGAGCGTTGAATGCTGCGACAGATATTTTTGGATTGTTTGTCAAGTCATGAACAAACAATTTTGCAAACCATCGTTCATTATCTCCAGTTAGTTTCTGTTTTAGGTTGCAGGTCGATGATCCACATTTGAGAACTTTGCTTCCAGATAGCTCCGCTTTCTTGCCACAGGTAGAGCAGTTGAAGTATTTTCTAATGCCTTTTACGCCGATGATCGAAATATCCACCGTTTTGGTTGTTAGCTGCATCAATGTGGTGATAGCGGGTCCGTGAATTCGTTTGTTGATTGAAGAGAAAAGCCCTTCTCAGGGGTGTTAACGTAGATCTCTTCTGTGAATTTATCTTTTCTGACTTTTAAGTTTGTAAACGTGTAAGCTTTGTTTTCTTCGACTTCCTCTGCCCATGAACACCAAAACACCACTGGGATACTGTCTGTTGTATCGATCAGTGTTCCTGATTTCTTGGCTAGTGCTTGCTTGTCTCCGCCAAGTTTGATGAATTTGGTTTCACTTAGGTTTTGTAATTTTGCCTTTAAAGTCACTATTTTATGTTCTGGTAGCTCTTTGACTTTCGCAACTGTAACGAGTCCTCGTTTTATGGGTTCTTGAGGCTGGAAATCCAGTGTCTGCTGGCTTACAGCTATGGTAGTTTTGTTTCCTATTACAACGTTCTTATAGACAGCGTTGTACTCGTATCTCTTCATTATTATTTTCGAAAAGTTTAAGTCGATCCAGCTTTCGAGGAGAGAAACATATCCCCTTGATGGTTGTTGATTGGTCAGGTTGAAATTCCATTGTTGGCCATTTACCAGTGGTGTCTAGATTTGCAACGTAACAATGCAGCGTGTCCTCTGAAGTAAGAAATTAAGAGTAAGATAGGAGACACCAAATGATATTGTAGTTGTTCGTTTTAGTTAGTATTGTTTTGCGTATAGAAATATTTAGCCATTTGATGAGATGGATAAGACGGATGAGAGCTAAGGTATTGACTTTTTTTTGGTTTTGAAATTCCCCCAGTTAAAATTATTTCGAATTTTGCTTGAGAAGCGATTGTTAGTAGTTGGGCATTTGTGCAATGTTTATTGAAAATGTAATGAGCAATTCTCTCATAAAATGGGAAAATGTAATTTTAGGAGGGTTTTTTGTTGCCATGGTAACTGCTTTGACTGGAAAAGAGTTCTAAGTTTGTTGTTATGGTTTAGCTAAAACAACATACATTTTGCTGTTTTAGCAGGTCAAATTAACAAAATTTCAGTTTTTTTTTAAATAAAACATTTATTCAAAAATTTTGTTAAGAAATTAGTCGGATGTGTAGGTGTGAGGAGTGGCCTTGAGACTGACAAAACACAAAAACAATCGTTCTTTTGGTTTTACCGGTACTTACTTTTATGTAGTCTTCATCACTTTGCGTGGCCATTAGTAAATATCCAACAATCTGTAAGGAAAATACGAAACAGATGTAACCTGAAATAATCAAACAAGTATTTGGTGTGAAGTTGGGAGTGGGTGAGCAAGAAAATTTTGGGACGAAGTTGGCCAGAGGTATATTGTTTAGAATACTTACCAAAATATGCTGTGGGTTGAAATATTAATGGCCGAAATAATTTTTTTAATCTAATATCTTGATGTGATAAATGGGAATGTTCCATTTTTTGGTTTATGTCATTTCTTTGGGTGACAGGATTGTGCTTGTTGATTCTATCTTATGTCGCCCCACTGATTGTACTTATAGTAAAAGCATTTGAAGTCATTTTTTCACAACTTAAGAAAATGCACAATAGGTATCACGTGCTAGGTCGTCTAGTCTTACTTCCTCGTCCATTCTAATTTTCAGGTTTGCCAAAGATCTTATACTAGTCAATCGTTCGAAATTCATAGCTTCAATAACACAGTCGTTTAACCCTGCTTATTGCCACATAGGTAATTCCAGCTGCTTTTTCCGATTTTCCAATGTTGATACATGCTTTTGGAATGGTGAGTCCTTGGCTCTTGTGTATTGTTAGGGCCCATGCAAGCCTTAGAGGTAACTGCTGTCTTTCATGGATTTTGTTCCCAAACTTTTCTGCCACAGAAATTGGAGAAATTGGAACACATCTTGGATGTGCATCGTTCAGAGAAGGCCCTGTGTAGTCGTCAAACTGTACAATTACAGCGGTAGGCAAGTCTGGTGGTTGATGGCCAGGTTCATAAATGAAGTCAACGATTTTACCAGTCGCACTATTACAGAGACCAATCTTTGACCATAAATTCATTGTAAGCATAACTCGAGCACCTTTAGCCAAAAGCAAGATTGGTTCTTACCCACACATTTCATCTAATTTTTTGTTATTAGCAGCAGGTGATGAGTGTCGTGCATTGATGTGAGCAACTGGTTGTCCTAACTTATTAAGTTGAGTGTTGTTAAACTCTGCAACTTATTCTTTACCATAAAATAATTGTTTTGCATTGTCAAATTCAGATAAATCAGAAATTTGTGATGGTTGTCTATTCAAAAGTAACCTTCAGTCTTCTTTAGTGAATTATCCTTTACGAAGTCGTGACAGTAAGTCCCTGAACTGAACTTGTTCTAGATCTTCACCTTGTACACGCTGATTTACTGTTAGTTTAATTACTTTGTCAAATGACTTGTAAACCTGGAACCCTTGTTCCCCAATCTCATTTGATGGTTTTCCATGATAAACAGGTTTATTACCCACAGGGGCAACTGTGCTAAGTCTCCTATCAGAATTATGGACTTGCCATCAAAAACTTTGTCGCTATTTCCTGTTGCCTGTTTGCATCTTCTGTCAATCCAAGCTAGTGTTTGTTGGCCAAGCAATGAATATTCGTCTATGAAGATGTAATCAATTTCATTCAAGTTTTCCTGCAACTTATGTAGGCTGAGGCATTTTAGGTCATTTTGACCTCTGGATGCAACTGGTAACTTTAATACCGAGTGAATGGTCTTTCTTTGGATATTGAAGGAAGCTTTGCCAATTGTGGCTGTGACTACACATCTATTTTGCAATAGCCCTTTCAGAGCATTAACGAGATAACTTTTTCCTGTTCCTGCGACACCTATTAAATTGAGCCACAACGAATCTTTGTCAGGTGAATCATCTTGGAAATGTGTGTTCACAATATCATATGCAAGTCTTTGCATTTCGTTCAAGATTTTTACGTCAACCACTTCATACTGATCATAAACAATATTATCAGTCAATTGTTTTTGATCTCTGATCCAACTGGGCATCTCACCAATTTGCTGATCAGTATAATTAGCTCTATCTTCAAGCCAATTGAAGTGCATTTCTGTTGATTCTCCAGAACTTTCGAATGGTGTACGAAGGTCCGACAAAATCATCCATTCATCACGCGAAGTGTTATCCTGTGTTACATCATTTTAAGTGTCTGTTTCATTTGAGATGTTTTGAATTACATTATGTAACCTGTCAAACCAGTCAGGAACGTGGTTCTGGGCATACGAAGTCTGCAAAAAATCTTTACAAGTATTTATCAGAAGCTCATCTGTGGGCTCTTGATCACCCCAAGATTATTTATAGTTATTTTCCATGGCTTGTATGTCAAAAGTTGATACGCGCAATACAAACTAAGGTCTTCTCCTTTTGGGTTGGAGGAATAGTTTGGAAATATTCTGGAACAACATTCTCTGGCAAACTCACCAACTCCTTGTTTGTAACATTGTATTTGTTAGCAAACTGAACAAAGTTCATAATTATTCACTGTGTCAGATGAATCATCTTATTGATCACGGTTTGCATAAACATCAAGCAACGAGTGGCTAGTACAAGAGTCTCCTTCGTTTTCAAAATCTCCTGTTTGTACTTTGCGTGAGCCGTCAAGACTGATAGGAAATACACTATAGGTCGAGCTTCGAAGCTATTGTGAACGTAAGTGGTGCATTGTCTCTTGCGCAGCATAATCTCTCTCTCCAAGTGTTTTCATGACCACTTTTTTGATAGCCTGATGTGGATTTTGTAGTATATTAGGAGTCTGGCACTAGCCAGCTGACACGCATGCGCACGCGAAGATTGAGAAATCCAATATGTTGGAAAGCATGGTCAATTAGATTTGCAGGTTAAATCCGTTTGCATCTAGATTGTATGCCTTTAGGCGATATCACAGATCTGTGTTTTTGTCTACAGTGTTCATTACTGAGCTAGATGCCTCTTTAAGAATTGGTGAACGTGGTTCACCCTTAGCTGCGTATTTAGTTAGGTATTCAACATATGCATAGTGGTCTATGACTACCTGAATATCACAGTTTGCTCTCCAGCCCTGCAACTGAAGTTGCTGGTGGTTGTTGAGCCTTGGGTCATTTCTTGCAGTACTATTTTGGCTCTATATTTTACACGGTGATCTTTTGAATGGACTTCTTCAAATTGAAGTGTAGTTTTCTGACAGTTTTCAAATGGAAAATTAAATCTGCACATCAATTCAGAATTATTATCTTTCTTCCTAAGACAATAACCAATGCTACATCGAGTGTGTACAATACTTACTAGATCGATATAGTCAGAGCAAACATCATATTCGTTTAACTCTTCATGAGCCCTTTTACATGGGTGGAGTGGGGGCTTAGTCCACATTTCTTCATCAGGTGGCATCGGGTTGGTAGTTGACAACAACCAATCCACATACTGACATGCAGTCTCGGCAGCCTGCTTGCCATCCTCAATTTCATGATCCAATTCTGTTGTGTCAGTATGATCATTTTCATTTTTTAATTGTTGGGCCAAGAAACATTTCAATGCTTGCTCAGTTAGTTCACACAATCCATGGTCATTATTCAGTTTGGCTGTGCCATGGCAATGAATGCTTCCTCGTGTTTGGTACTCAAATCTGTACCAGTGCCATTTAGCATCAAGAGTTTTATAAAGCCAGTGTTTAACAAAACTTTCTAATCGTTGAGTAAAAAACCAGTCAACAACATGGGGTTGTTTATAACGTTTTGTCGCCTTTCATCATTTGGCAATGTCTCGAAATTCCACTAAAAAGAGTATGGAGATCAGGCCAATGCATATCAGCTGACGAAAATGTGAAAATATAGTAGGAGGGCCTACATTTAAAATAGTGGTTTTTAAGTCTTCCTTATCTTTATGCCAATAAGCATTTGTACCAGGAATGTTAGCCACATATCTTGAAACCTCGGCCATGAATGCAGTTGTGTTATTGTTCATTGCCATTTCTCGCAGCTCATCAATTGTCAGGTGAACTTCTCCTGGATTTTGTTTTAAAAATATACCACTTTGTTGAAGAATGCTCTTACGCTGTATCATGTTCAATGCCCAGTACGAAAATCTGGGGTGACTAGCGAAACGATAAACCAATTTGCCATCTATAAATTGGCCAAATTTCATAAGATGTTTAAATCGTTCTGGAAAGGAAACATCCCTTAACAATACCTCGTTGGTTGGATCACCTTTTCCATCTGGGAATAATGTAGGAAAAGCTAATGTTGCCAAAAAGGAAGTCTGATATTCATTAATTGATGTGTTTGCAATGGGTGGCCACTCAAGAGGTTCATCTTCAGCTAACAGTTGGTTTTTAATAGCTTCACTTTCTAGTTGCTGCTGCTGGGCAACAGGTAAAAAGCTATTTGTTTCAGTTGCATCATTATAAATCTGGTCTTCAGCTGACGTTGGCCCAAAGTCAAAATTATTAGTTTCATTAGAAACAACGTTATCTTCTGTTTCAAATGTCAAAAGTTCTGAAGGGACACCATTGTCAGGTAATGAGTTCAAGGATTCATTATCCATGACTTTACCTGAATAATGGGGATTATTTTCAATAAGCCATAAAAGGGCATCATAAACCCTTTGCCTTCTCACAGTAACATTTTTGAAACTGTCATCTTTTCCTTTCATCTTCACGATAATCAATGGCAAGTCTTTAGGGTATCTTGGAAGTGAAGATGCGAGCTCTTGAACATCTTGTGGTAAGTTAAGACAATGACTAGAAAAACCTCTCTGCCCACCTGGTTTGATATATACTCGCATGTTTGGCATAGCACGAGCAATAAGCATTTCTTCTATTTGTGTTAAATCTCTTCACTGTGGTGGCACTGGTGAAGGAAGCATTCCATTTTCATTAGAAAACTTTTAGGGTACTTTTTGTCTCTTGTACATCTGAAACATGAATAATTATCTGGGAAAAATTGGCTTTGTTTTTGTTGGCCATGCTTCGTTATATATTATACACTGATAGGTTGTGAATTTCACTGATTTATGATAATCTTTTATGTCTGTTTTAGCCCAGATCTTCTCATGAAGCTTCCCATTACTGAAAACATTAAATTCTTTCAAATAATCTTGTTGAGTTTTTACTCCTGCATTTGTAATCTTGTTACCTTTTGGTCTGACAGGGTTTTTTTGCGGTTGTCATTTCTTTTGTTACAACGTTTCTGGTTGTCAGTTTTTCCCGACACTCAGCTTCCCTTATTTTCTTTTGGGTTTTACTTTCTTGCGAAATTTTTCTTTTTCTATTTTCACTTTTAAGACGTATTATGTTCGGCTGTCTGTTCCCTTCAAAAAAATTTCTTTTCTTCTTTGTCTATTTTTCTGAAGCCTTATTTGTTTTTGGCTTGCCATTTCTTGTTCACATCTAACTTTCTCAGTTTGCCTATCCTTATCAAGCCTTAACTGTTTTTGTTCTTTTGTTTCTTGTGTTAGCCTTCTACATATTGTCTGCCGTTTCTTGTCAAGCCTGAACGCTTTTGGTCTTCAGTTTCTTGTAAAATTTTCCTAGAAACAATTTCCCTGTTCTTAACAAGTCCAACTTGTCTTTTAGTTTCAGTCTCTGCTGCTGTCTGCTTTCTTTTACGTTCCTTCTCAATTTCTAATCTCATCTTTCCATCTGGTGTTTCTGCAAGTTTTCTTGTCAACTTATTCAATCTATTTCGTTCTCGTTTCTTTTTCATTCGAACTTCGGCATCACATGCAACACTCGTAGCATCAAAACTTTGACCTTAAATTTCATGCGAAAACGTTTTTTTCTCTGCCTTGTCTTTCCTTATCAATTAAGTTTGACAATCTTTCTATTCGCTCTATTCTTTTTTCAAGAGTTGCTGTTTCTTGTGTAAAGCTTTCCTTTAAAGTTTGCTTATCCTTACAAAGAGACAACTTTCTTCGCTCTTCTGTTTTTTCTTCAGTTTTTTTCTTTCTACTTTATCAATTCTTATCAAGCCTGACCTGTTTTTCATCTTGTGTTTCAATCGAAATTCTCTTTGAAACACCTTCTCTGACATTTAACTCTCAGTTTCCTTTGCTCTTTGCTTCCTTTCCTTTTCAAGTCTTGCTCTTCTTTCAGCTGGTGTTTTTGCTAGTTTCCGTTTTAGCCTGTTCAACCGATTCAGTTGAAGTTTCTTCTGCCTTCGCGTTTCAACTTTACAATCAATATTTATATTATCTGATGTGGCTGGTTTCTGCTATCTAGATAAATTTGTTTCATTTGGAAAGTACCCATTGGATTGGTCCAGAACTGTTTTGCTTTTTATATTCACAGGAACAATCTCAAAGAACCTTCTGCTCAGTTCACTGGATAATTTTGAAATAAATCTTTCTAGTTCTAGGACATAAGTGAACTTCATCAAAACAGCACTTCCATCACTATGTAGCATACCCGATTTATATCTCTAGAATGTGAATCAAAGAAGTAGAACGCCGAAGGTATATCTTTAACTAAGGTCATTGTATACCCATCTAATGAAATAATGGCATATTTAGAGATTGTGAAAGCATTCACCAAAGCCGGTGCAAGCTAACATATGGAGCCTCGATTTCGTGAGCACCGATTTCACCCTGGAATTCACGGCCATATTCTACGAAACAGCAAGTTTCGTTTTGAGCTTCTTTAAATTTTTGCTCAATGCCCGCTGCCATCACAATGGATGGTTGATTAGAACTGTTCTCATTTGGTTTGCTTTTTGGCTCAATGGACTCTGCCATCACAATGGATGGTTGAATAGGGCTGGTTTCGTCGCGTCGACGAGGTTCGTTTCTCGCTGCCAAAGGGATGAATGACATTCCGTTTTGAACATTTTCATCACAATTTATCCAGCGCACTACAGCTTGTAAAATAATGTTCGACTGACAAAGTTTGTGAATCGGGAATCCGACCATCTGCAAGTGCAACGCGGTAGCTCGAGTCGCCTCTCACGACAATCTGGTCTATAATGTCTTTGTTCCTCGAATAGACTGGCACTTGTGCATAATGAAATCAGCATAGCGAATCAGGATTAAAAATTTCTTGGCCTTGGTGAATACTTCAAGAAGTCAGAGCAGATACAAGTTTCGTATTACTCATACCGAATAAAATTCATGTGGTATACCTCTTGAAGTTGAAGATCGAGCAACAGTTGAGGCGTACCATTACGTCTTCATCGCGCTTTAATGTGGTAAGCTAGCGATGAGAAAAACCGCTGGCAGTTTTGTTTGTTGACGCAGATTGCGCATGAGCACAACAGACCACTCCGTCATTTGCATTTTGATCAAAAAAAATCGTAAGATACGACGTTCT
>JAOBYH010122322.1:0-11087 GCA_025403525.1 Umimayanthus kanabou
GGGAGTATTGGGAAGATTGACCTCCGGCGAGTGTCAAAACATTTGGTCCCTGGGATCATAAGATCGACCTTTTTATGGTTTGTAGAGAATTACAAAAACAGCATTCAAGGATTTTCAAGGGCTTCTGGGGATCTTTCAAGTACCATCTTTTGAGGAAGGGATTGAAAGATTTGTCAGTGCAAGAATTTTGCCCCCACTGGTAAACAAGGCAGATATTTTTTCAGTTGAAAAGCGGTGTACAGCACTGTATACATATACTGGACGAGGACTCCAGTGGTGCAACATAGAGTAAGTATTGTACTTACAAAATTTACCCACAATGCTTCTGTTGTAATTTTTAAGGTTAAAAAAGTATTACGTGTACTTACCAGAGAGAAAGTGAAAACAAATGATAAGTCAACGGCAAGAAGCAGAAAGTCACATCAGTACAACACAAACAAATCTTTTATTATATTACATTACTTCACCTGGGCCCAGTTGTTCAAAGCCCGATTAGTGCTAATTCTAGGTTAACACTATATAGGTTTTATTAAGAGTTAACCCAGGACTAGTACTAGGCGGGCTTTGAACAACCGGGCGCAGAGGCAGAAGAAAACTTTACCAAGCCTTGCAGGTGGATAAGGAGGTGATAGTATGTTTCAAATGCACGCGTGTACAAATCCATTACACTCGGAGGAATCACGGTTTCCTTGTCTCCTACCATGTAGTCACGTTTCAGCCGTTCCTGTGTAGGGGCCATTAAAGATTAAAGACTTGGGTCAACAAGATGCCCTGCGGGTTGGGTCACACCATTTTGACATCTTGGAGTTTAAAAGTCTTTGGAATTGTGGTAATATCAGTGTTCAGAAATCTGTTTCTAATCTGCACCAAAAAGGGCTCAGATCTGGAACTGTTCCAAGCAAGTTTCTCTACTGATCAGCAACTTATTTTGTAACATTTATAAATACAAAGCTTTGTAACCCTTTCAGCTATCGAATACAAACGTCACTGGAAAGGTCCAGACAAGAAGAACCTCAGGTATAATAATTGTTAGCAGAAAGGTGCATAGAGACAATTTAGGTTAGTATTTGGACAATTTATGTTAACTTGAAAGAAAGTTCGTACGGCTAGGTCTTGAGGCAACTAACGCTACTCAGTGTTTGCCCCCTAAGAGAAGTGAAACGAGGGAAATTCTGAATTTGAACACCTAAACCTTTGTTCTTAACTGTTGAGTGATTAAATCATTCTATACTGTATACATCTAAAAAACACATAATTCAGTTTTCAAGGGAATCTTCCCTTATGCAGGCTAACCAACGGCCAAAGATCCTTTACTTTTCGTGGAGCAAAAATTTTTAACTCACTCCCCGATGACTTAAAAACTGTTCAATGCTCAAATATTTTTAAACAAAGACTACGTAATTATCTACAACTCCATTCTAAACATTTTTTATACAATCCATTGTATTTTCCAGCTTATTACTTTCCTCTATTTCCATAGTTTTATATTATTATATTATTATATTTAGCAGATTTTTACGTATGTTTCTACGTATGTATTGCCTTATGTTTTAATATTGTAGCTGAAAAGCCCTTTTCAGGGATGCTTCAATAAAAATGTATGTATGTATGTAGGTATGTATGTATGTATGTATGTATGTATGTAGGTAGGTAGGTAGGTATGTAGGTAGGTAGGTAGGTATGTATGTATGTAAGGGAAGTGTGAGGGACGAGAAAAAAAGGATGTTTTGTTGTTTAGAGCACGTATTTTCCCTCAGTGTTTATGAGTGATATCTCAACCTACCATAACCTGTTTCAGAACGTCTGCTATCTGCCTCAAGTCCTGCGGTACCTGACGAACTCCATCACAACACGCTGGTTCACGCTGAAAGTCGAAGAAAAAAAACAGATTCAAAAAGTTAAAGGTAAAGTAGAGTTAATGATTAAGGTAAATATGAAGGTGAACGTAAAAGTAAAATGTAAATAAAACAAAACAAAACAAAACAAAAAGGTGTTGCGATGGTAAGGGGAAAGATAAAAACAACAGTAAAGATAAAGGTAATGATAAAGGTAGAATAACTTATATTTAACGTCATTAGTTTCACCAGCTCTGAAGGCTGGTATCAGTGGAAGCCGGTGGTGCGTCAGGGTACAGGATTTTGTCTTGTAGTTACTTTTGCACTAAGTGTTCAAATACATTGCTGCAACAATTTCTTTGGGCAAAACAGAACTACAGAAAATCTTTATTTTCTGTTAATTTCATTGGTCCTCATTTGATTGCATTTCAATATCATATTGTTTTTCCATTTACAATATTTCTTATGAAACTTTGCCGGACGAGTGTTTAAAATGAACCACACACAGCATATTTCAAAGGTAGTTATCTGGAAAGATTTACGGCTATATTCGAAACTGCGTTACCCTTAAACACTCAAACAATTTTGCCAATCATATTATAGCCAGGAGGTGGGTTTAGAGGACCCCTCCCCCATGATTTTCAAAACGGTAAGGAACTGGTGCATGCTTTTTAGCATGTAATTAGTGTATGATCCATTTTTTAATTTCAATAGCAACAATCATCAATGGAATTTCGGACGTATGGTAAGATGTTTCACAATGGTGAAGAATCCCATACTTGGCTTATAGCTTCAGATGCTATTTCCTCGCCTGTTTTAGGCATTCATTAGACGAGTGTTTAATAGACCATTGCACGGTTTCCGTCGCAATCTTAGATGTGGGGCAGTCGCAGCAAAAATTACAGCAAATGTATGGGATAATGTTCAACTTTCAACGCCGATAACTCCGCAATTATACATCGGATTTTGACAAAAAAATGTATTTTAAAAGTATTGACAAGGAAATTATATAACTAAGATAGAAAGAGTAGGTTAAGGCTTAAACGTTCGTAATCAAAATTTCAAAACTCCATACAAACCCTTGAATCAAAACTTTAGGATTTGTTTGGAGTTTTTAAAAAAATATTAATTACGAAGGTTGTAGCCTTAAATACTTTTTGTTGATATAATTTCCATATCATTACCCTTTTAAAGACACATTTTTCGTCAAAATCCGACGTGTAATTGCGGATATGTAAGAGTCGAAAGTTGAAGAATTTTCCATACATTTGCTGTAATTTTTGCCGCGAACTGCCCCACATCCAAGATGGCGACGGAAACCGTGCAATGGTCTATTGTTTAACTGATAAAGTTTGCAGTCATGTTAACGAGAAAACAAGAAAACAAAGAGCATCCTAAATAACGCATTCTAACATCTAACGTACATGATCAACAAAGCTGTTCTTTAATAAGAAGCATATGTCAGCATCAAAAGTATTCTTTGGAAATTTAATGTCGATACGATGTGTTTTTCAGCTGCAGCATTTGAATTATGTGACAGTCTGATTTAAAAATGCCACAAAAATCCATGAATGAACGGAAATTTTAAATCTCATTTTTTCATAAAACATTTTCATAAAACCTTCAAAAGTGACAACCACAATGTTTGATGTGAATCTAATCATTTTGACTGAAAAACAAATAATTTCATTTAAAGAGTACGAGAGTTGTCCAAAAGATGGCAAAATGCTAAAGTAGCAGGTTAGTGACACTCTGGGAGCGCCGAAGACATGAGCTAATATTACGTTTTCTTTAAAAAGTTTACAGCAGAAAAAACCCGAGTAGCTGATTGATTTTGCCGGCTGCTGGCTGTTAAGGACAAGCCCAAGAATATTCTTGGCCGCCATCTTGGTGTACCACTTTGGTACATCAATAGCCCCCAACATACTATACGGTAATTACAGCAAATTTATTGACTATCATTTGTCAAACAGCTCAATTACAAAGTACCCAAATGTTCCAAAATTTCGGTCATTTGTATATCTATACCATTCTCTTCCTTTGCCCGTGTAAGATCTAAATCCTATCTATATTTGTTGACACACTTACCGTGAGCCAGGCTAGGAAGTCCAGTGCTAACAGGGCCCGATGGGTCTTAGCTTGGGTATCCAAATCACCATTATTATTCAGCTATGAAATGACAGTTAAACAAGTCATGAAACGATTGTCCTCGGAAATCGATGACGTTTATAGAAGTGAAGGGAGTCAGAGAGAGAGAAAGAGAGAGAGAGAGAGAGAGAGAGAGAGAGAGAGAGAGAGAGAGAGAGAGAGCAAAGTCGACGATCTCCCTTCCCATTCACCCCTTCTACCCCTTCCCTCCCCTCCCTCCGACTGCATGGGTCTCCAAGTACAGTGTTCACACAAACTCCAGAACAAAACCGTACCCCGTGACACGAGTGAAAGATAAGTTCACTATCAGCCTGTAACAGAATTCGTATTCTTTCGACCTTGTTCATGTCTATGACTTCACACGATTTTTTCCATGACCTTCAGCAGTATCTAAAAATACTTTTGACCATAACTGTCTTGCAATAACAAATTAAAACAATTTTGATTTGAGCTTCTTCCAGCACAGTAATCTCCATATAAATGTAAATTGACCCATGTTTCTATACAGTAACTTTCATTTTCCCTGACCCTAATTAAAATTCCATGAGATTCCAGGCCTGGCAAACAAATTTGCAAAAATTCATAACTTTCCATTGTGTTTTCCATAACCCGTACAAACCCTATGCTAGCCATGGCGCCAAATTTAGATATCAGCAACTGCTTACGTTAACCAAATTTTGTAGCTGCGAGTAACATTCCAAGACGAACACATTAACAGTTATCATCAGTACAATACGATTGAATTATAATAATACTATGATTACGTTATATTAATAAGAAAGTTTAAAGTTGCGAACTTACCATAAATGTACGTTACGATCATGTCATGATTGCATCACGATCATAAAATGATGGCGTGCTACTGACAAGTAAATGAAAAATACCTCCTCTGTTTGTTGAAAGTAGTAGAACACCAATCATGATTTGCACTCACAGTAGTAAGCTACTTTCATACACTATTCGTGGTATATTTAATCAATTCTTTTTAAACGATGGTGTTTAAGATCCTCTTTTCCCCACTTCACACAATCGTCGTCGTCAAGCGTGTGATCCAACCAGTGTCACAGGGAGAGGTCATGGCGTAGGAGCCAGTCGACTGTAGCGTCGTGCAAGAAGGCCTGTGTTTTCCCCCACCCAGTTCGGAGGCAATTGAGCCTGACCCAGGCAGCACGTGTAAGGGAGTAACCCACAGGCATTGTACTGGGTTCTGTGATGTAACTGTGCAATTGATTTCCGATAACAGTATAACACTTGACTAACGAACTCTGTGATTTTGAACACCTTCTTACGTATCTACGATAGTCTGGAACGGTGTCCCAAGTACTGCCAACACCCAGTCCGATTCCAGTGATAGCAATCCTTTACATGTAGTTCGTACCTGAAACCCAGCAACAAGGATTCCAGTGACAATTAGCCACTTCTTGACAGCCAACAGCCAGTCGGATTCCAGCGATAGCAAATCTCAAGCTCTTAACTGACCTTCAACAACTGCCAACAGGATACCCTTAATCTAAATGGTAAATTCCCAGTTTTTACCTAATCCCCAACGACAGCCGACAGCCAATTTGATACCATTTTTAATAAATCTCCAATTCTTACCCGATCCAATGACAGCCGATAGCTAATTGAATACCAATTACGGGAAATCCAAATTTCTTGCCGAGTCCCCAATAACAGTTGGCAGCCAATTGGATACCATCTTCAATATATCTCCAACTCTTACCGGATCCCCAATGGCAGCTGACAACCAATTGGATATCATTAATGATAAATCTCCTGTTCTTACCTTATCCTCAAAGACAGCCGACAGCAAGCTGGATATCAGTGACAGCACATCCCCCGTTCTATCCCAGCAAATCAGACTCTTCAGTATTGGGCCATACATTCTGGGACTGTTCACCTTCAGTGACGACAAGGAAGTCATGCATTCATTGCTGTGTAATAAGAAACAGATCAAACATTGTCATAGTTTGCTAGCAGTTGATTAAATTACTTCTCTAGTTGGTTGCGAAACACAGCAGGGAGAATTGATACGCTATCAAAACTCCCTCATGTTCAGTTGGCAGTATTTTTGCAAAGCCTAGGAACAACGGGTACTTTTCAAGGAAAGGCGAAACAGGAGCAGCTGTCCACTCTTCAAAGCAAAGACTCATTTTATTGGCTGAGGAAGAAGGTTCTGGGAAAACAAAACTAGATCTTTTCCAAGGTCAGTAGCTCGTAGGGCAAACACTTACCACTCCTTTCCGTAGTGTAACAGTGCAACTACGCAAACTATGATGGCTAAAATCTTACTCACACTAGCAACGAAATCAGTGGAAGCGGAAGCAACAGTGAAAGTGGAACAAAATTACGTCCGTTCTAGTGTAAACCAAAGTGACAGTAGCAGGGCAAAAGCTTTGTTTACATGCTGTTATGCTGTTGTGCTTACTTTCAAAATGACACTGTGATTGGCTCAGACTTCCCAATTTTGCTTCTGCCATTTTGCCTTATACTGGGTTGGAAGCGATGGAAGCTCGATGGAAGCAGAAACAGAGTTAGAAAAGAAAGGAAATGTTTTATTCCTTCCGTCTCCGCTTCCATCAAAGGTCCCTTTGCACGTTCATCTGTTTCTTGATTTATACTGCAACGGAACGTTCTGTCCATCTCCGTTTCTGTTTCTGAAGCCAGTGAAAGGAAGGCTTTATACGTATTTTATAAATAGTTTATTGTTTATTGACCAATCAGGTTACAATTTATGCTTGTGGAGATAAGCAACCAGCCCACCCCATAACTGCTTGATATATAATGACAGCTAAATGTAGCTTTCCCTCGAACCTTCTAAATACACAAAGTTTAAGATAGAAAATGACTGCTACACAGGCTGGGAGAAGCAAGGAACGGACAGACTGACAGTGAGACAAAAGGTTAAGTGTCAAAGAGAACAACAGGTGGCGATATGGAGCACTAGGACTGGAGTCTGGATGTTACTCTTACCTTAACTTCGGCAAGCTGCTTGATGGAAGGTTTCCTGCTATGAGTATTATAGCAGCACGAGCATGGAGATCCTGTAATAAACAGATGATAAAATAGGGAAGCAGCAGAGATGTTGTTCTTGTAACAAAGTGCATACATTCACAAAGGTACCATTGACATTCTGATGTTGTTTTATTTTAGATACACTTTTGTATCTGGCAGTTTTTACTTTATATGTAGTGGAAAATAGTTCTTAGAAAATATTTAGAGACTCTGTTCAGAAAAAGTTGTAAGTGTTTAATTTGGAAAGCTTTCGATGAATTACAAATGCTTTGGAAAACGTCTGGAAGTTCTTTGGGATAATCTAAAAGGTTTAGAAAAAAACATCGAATGTATTTAGATAAATTAGGAACAACTTTGAAATGGTTTCGATTCTAAGAAAAAGCAAAGTGAAACCTTTCTATGTATGATAAATAATTTATAGTATTACCAACCTCAAAAGCAGCAAAGAGAAGTGGAAGTGCTTGAGAAAAATGGTGAACCATCCTTGACTTGATGTTTTCGTTTGCCTTCTAGAAAACGAGTAATGATTACAGCATTAGTTACAGTGCTATCGCGTATCTTCACATTTAACAGATTTGTACGCACAGGCAATGGTCTATCAAACTAAAATATAAATATTTTCATTCATACCCATATAATCAAACTACAAGATCAGACTCTACTAAATTTTTTTTAAAAAAGAAGAAAACCAACAAAGGCACATATTTCGACAAATGCTTGACATTAGAGAAGAGCACTCAAAAGATCGGACAAAAAAACCCTGATCAACCAGAGAACTTTGGAGAGCAGAATGACTAAGCATATAGCTGTAAGAAGGCAGTTGGCAAAGTTAGGGGCAAATTGGGACAGCCTGTAGACTCGGAGAACTTTTCATGTTTTAGATTTGGTTGGACGGTTGGAACTAGTTCAAGCCAGACCATCCCGGCTTATGGATTAGAGCCCCTCAGTTTTTCCGTTCCTGCTGGCATTTACCTTGAACTTTCTATTAACGATGTACTTGTATTTCAAGAAACAGTTTTCTCGCAACTCAACAATAAAGGTAATTAACAAAAAAATATGAGAACTTGAAATAGACACTCGAAAGAATCAGCACATTTTAATGTCAGAAGAAAATGTCAGTGTTTTCACGTAAGTATAGTTGTGGTACATGTGAAAAGACCAAATTCAAAATTAATTATGTACTTGCATCCTTAAAACCCTTTGGGGAAAGTTACTTGATTTATTCATTTGATCCTTGACCCTGCCCAGAGGATGGCCACTGTCTTCAGCAGACCAGCTTTTGTGCCTGTATCCTTGAAACCATTTGGGGAAAGCTACTTGATTTCTTCAACTGTTCCTTGACCCCTACCTAGAATATGGCAACTTTCTTCAACAGACCAGTTACTGTACTTGTATCCTTAAAATCTTTTGGGGAAAGCTACCCGAGTTCTTCAACTGTTTCCGACCACTAGGTACCCAGAAGATGACAGCTGTCTTCAACAGACAAGATACGACACCTGTATCCTTGAAACCATTTGGGGAAAGCTACTGATTTCTTCAACTGTTCCTTGAAACCTACCCAAGAGGATGTCAACTGTCTTCAGCAGACCAGCTAATGTATCTGTATCCTTGAAACCATTTGGGGAAAGCTACTTGATTTATTAAACTGTTACTTGCTCCCCTAACCAGAGGATGGCAACTGTCTTCAGCAAACCAGCTAATGTATCTGTATCCTTTCAATCATTTGGGGAAAGCTACTTGATTTATTCAACTGTTCCTTGACCGCTGCCCATAAGATGGTGACTTTCTCCAGCAGATTAGACTTGTTAATGCATGAATACCCAGGGTCCCTTTGATTTTTTGGGGAAAACTACTTGCCTTATTCAACTGTTCCTTGACCCCTGCCCAAAGGATCGTGACTGTCTCCAGTAGACCAACAACAACGCTTGCATCTTCTGAAATCTCAGGAATCCCTTCCATCACAAAACTCATGTCCACATTCTTGTTCGCCCTGTTTTGAGAATTCTCTGAAAACAGAAACAACTACGATTAAAGTATACAGCAAGGTACCATATTACATTTACTTTTAAAACACCAGGGCTAGGTTTCACATCGCTAACAGTGGTACATGTAGCCAAACAATGCACAAACCTTCTTCAATGTCTGATATTTGTAGAGGCGACGTGTTGTCATTACTGGTGTTAGACTGTGCATACTGTACCAGGCATTTGCAGAGCACGATTACAAGCCGACCTGTAAGCAACATATAAACACAATATAATATAAGCAGAAACTCTGGGATACTTAAAGACGTAAAGAGGAAATATTTACTTTGTAAAACGGTTCAGTATTAACAGATTGGAAGACGTTTGATAATGGGATTGAACTTCAAAGATGAAATTGTTAGTTGCTGACAGGAATTGCTGGTCAGTCGCGACATTAATTGAGTACCACGCAAAGTGCAATTTTACATATGATTGTAACGATTAAACAAAGAAAACAGCTCAGTCGATAAATGAGAAAACGATAAGAGAAGTTCCAGAAAGTTCCCATGTTTTGACATCTTAATAGTTTTGTGCTAAATTCAGGAAACCAAGGTTAAGCAAAGCACAAAACACATTTAGTTGTACCTATATTTGGCACTGTTGAGTGAATGGGAGCATACTGGTAGAACTTCCTTGCAGCACCTGGGTTGGCATTCCACAGGTATATGCAGCGCACAACCTACAGACAGTAAAACAACTCGTGATAAGGAACACGTAAATTGCACCTTACCCATGGTTCACACTCTTTTCACCTTCTGAAATTCCATAACTTTTCTATCACATTAAACAATTTTATATTACCTAATTTTGGCCATCTTTTTCTTAGCAATATCCAATTTAACCAGTCTTGATTTTCCAACACAATCACCAAGTTTAAGACAAAAATACGTAGTCTTTAAAAATATAGATATATATTTACCCATAAATCGAATCTCGTGAAGATCTAACTTGAAATGGAGTCGCTGTTTGGATTTCTTTTTGCTCATAAAAGTAATTGTCCCTTTTCCATGATTTTACATGAGCCAAATCTAACTAGCTTTCAGGCCTCAATAACGAGCTCGCAAAAATTCATGACTTTCCAGGTTTTCTTGACCCGTAGGAACCCTGTTAGTCAAACTAGTCAAACGCAATACCTGTACATTTGGGTCTCCAGTTACAGGCAAAAATGAGTTCATCAGTAGCTTAACAAGGCGTCTCATTGCAGCAGATGAACCTTCAACTTCCAGCCTTGCTAGCAAGTGCTCCATTGGCACAACCTTCCAGAACTAAAAAAACAAAAAGCACAATATTAAGAGATAATTTAAGTTAATGTAGTTAATGTGACTCACAATCTGTGAAAAGAAAAAATTGTTAAATTAATTATGCTTTAACCATACTAAGGTAAGGTACACACAACAGAGCATGGCTCCAGATTAAGTGTACCCCAAACACGACAATCCTTATTATGACAGTTTGTTTACGTTAAATAGCAAAAATTGAAAACTAAAGAATAATTAATCAAAGGGTTTTTTTTATTTTATTTGTCATGTCCATGTACAGGACGAGCCATTAATAGTAACAAGACAGGTGGACTAATGAGATCGTTACAGGTAGAGTATTTGGGACAGATGGTCTTCCAATTGTTCTATGTATCTAGAAAAAAGAATTTCGAGAAGTAATGTTTATACAAGGCGGACCTAAAACTAGATACTGAACTGGTAGAAGAGTACTAGGCAGGAGATTGTTCCACAGAACGTTTAGGCACGCGATTAAAGTAAGAGTTGTAATCTGTACTAAACATGCTGTTTTTCATACGAGGCATGATTTACGGCTGACAGCTCTTAACCATCAGTTGTAGAACCTATCAAAAAGCTAGAAACTCATCTCGATTTAGTAAACAGGGTTATCCAAAATAATATATATAGTGGTTTTTAAATGTGGTAAGTTAAAGTGCTCTAATAAATTCCCAAGTAATACCTTCTGAGCGTTAGCCCTAGAAAGGAAATAGCCCCACACGGAGAAAGAGAAAAAATCTCTGACCCCGGTTGGGTTCGAACCCACGACCTCCGGAACAGATCACCGTTGC
>JAOBYH010122544.1:0-11081 GCA_025403525.1 Umimayanthus kanabou
TACTAATCCTGACCCTAACCCTAATCCAAACCAAAATTAATTCTAAAAGAAGAAACTAAATAGAAAAAAGAAAACAAAAGCTTAATAAAAAAAAAAAGAGTTACCGTGTTTCGAACACGTGACCGCTAGCTTTCTAGTCCTATACACTACCACTACGCCAACGACTTGATTCATTGCCGTTCATATTCTTATACACAAATGCCATCGACTGTTGTTGGAAATGGCAACGACTGTTCCAAATGGCAACGACCGTTTACGAAAGGGAAATTAGCTTCCCAGCCTCTGACGCAATTAGTTCATATACTCAAATGAATTGCTATCGCCTGTATACCAAAATCGAATGTGAAAATGTACTGTTTTCCCACAATATTTATAGTAACGGTTCTCAACTTTATTTTCAAGATAAATAAAAATAAACTCCTTTCCTAGTCTCAGTAGTCTAAGGTGTGTTATTATGCATGTTCCTAAACTTTGGCTTTTATGAGCCTATATTAAGCTTTTATACCAAAAGGCCGCTTTCATGCGGAGTTAAAACGGATTATGAAGACGACAAGAGAATGACAATGTTGAGAAAACAGGTTTTAATGCTGTGCTTCTAATGAAAAAAAAGGCTTTCGAAAACTACTGATCACACAGTAACGTTAGCTCATACAGTTCAATTTTAACTCTTTTGTAGATATATTTAAAGGACGCAAGTCAACAGCATCCAAAAAATATGTAGTTTGTTTGCTTCTTATCCCTCGAGAAGTTTTTGATATTTACGAAGCCGTGTCTTCTATTGTTTTTCGCTTTGTTAATAATCGACATCTTCTCAAAATTGAATACTTATCCTTTAATACACAAATGTCTGTCATACACAAAAAGGATCGAAGAGTGCAAATCTTTTGACCGTTAAACCTCCATTTGGTTAAGTACACAGTACAATAAACTTCATCATTTTTCACAAAACACAAAACGCAAAACCTGACACTCAAAACAATCCAATAGTTTTATCCATTATGGTATTTGAACACGAAAACAGATGTCCCAACACTTTTGATAACAATTAAAAGATACTTGTGTTAAAGTTGTTATATTTGAAACAATATTAGTAAATGTATTTGTTGCTGTCCAGAAACCAATTTCTAAGATTAATCAGAATCTACTTTAAATAGAAGGATCTAATTGTTGGCGTTGCAGGTGAGCAAAGGTTAATCTGTTGTTCTATCTGTGCAGCCATTAATCTGAACGCAAACACATTGCAGACTATCGAGTATTCCCTCGCATCATCCAACACATAAATACGAGGCACTGTTTTATTTTACCACAATTATTTTGAGGTTGACTTGAGAAGCTTCAAAATGTGGGCTCTTTTATTTGTCCTGGTCGGGAGTACCTTTGCCGCAGGTAAGTCAGGCAAAAAGATGCAAACACTGTATTTGGGGAAGATAGAAAAATCCTTCCTATTTTGAATAAGACAACATGCTTTCGTTCCTAAAACAGTAGTCGCGCTCCCTGGTTAAAAATTTACTTCCTAAAGGTATTTTTGTCCATTTAAACTGGAACTGTGTTTCGAAACTCTTTGCACAGCTGATTATAGCTAACTGTTAGGTATAATAGAGTACCAGTTTCGGCGTTGCTAGGAATGGAGATTTTAGCGACCTCAGGTCAAAACAGAGCTAACAAGGTTTTGAAAGAGTCACCCTTTTTGTTCTTTGGCGAAAACGAATCAGCTTTGCTAAGTCTGATATTTGGTTGAAGATTTCCGCTGCAGCTTTGACCAGCAGATGTGTGGCTTCAGTAACCCAAAATGGGATGACTTTAACTGGAGGCGAAGAGCTGGTGCCACTCCGTCAAAGGGAACAGGTCCATCGGGCGATCACACCAGTGGAAAGGGTGAGAGCTGCGAAAAAGCTGTAACTTCAACATGAAATTATTTTAGATAGTAAGTTCGAGCTAAGATATGTAACTATTTGAAATACGTTCAAAAATCAAAATACACTTCCCGGTGTTGTGGACTGTCACCTCCTCCCCTACAATTGCAAAGGGCCTGCTGTAATTGGGGAAACCTGGCAGCGTCCCTCTCCCGTCAGGGAAAAAGCTAATTAGATTATTAAAATTAGATTATTATTATTATTTTATTATTATTATTATTATTATTATTATTATTATTGATACTACTATTATTATTGTTGTTGTTGTTGTTGTTGTTGTTGTTGTTGCTGCTGCTATTAATAATTTTGCCTTTTATTAGTGTAAGCTACTTAATTTTAAGATTTCTTTATCACCGCAATCCATTTAAGGACTAGACTTACTAAAAGCCAAGTTTTCGAATAATGCACTGATAAGTTATGGGGAATGGAGGTCTCTTTTAATATGGTGGTTTATTAAATTAGAAATTTGATCTTTTGTGGCTTAGTAACCCTGGCTATATCCCCTGCTCTGAGTGGAAATCAAGATGAATGATGCACTTATTTCATTTGATGCAGGGAAGTACATGTACCTGGACCAAGGACTGGGTCATCGACAAGAGGGCGAGTTCGCTGTCCTGGAGAAGCGCAAGCTCAAATTTACAGATAACACGTGTGTCACGTTCTGGTACCACATGTACGGCGTGGATGTTGGGTACTTAGACGTGTATGTGGATGATATGTCGTACTTCTCTAAAGAAGGAAACCAAGGAAACCAGTGGCACAAGGCTACTTTTAAACCTGACTACGCGGGTACCTTAACGGTAAGAACAAACTCATGATGTATATTATAGACTATTTTCAACAAATTTCTACCAAGACTTGGAAAGTCGGGATGCACCGCTTCACTTCTTAAAGTAATTTTTTTGCGTACAAACAGGATTGGCCTGTAACCGTGACAAGTGGTGGCAGTACAAAAAGAAATCCTCCCCGAAAAGCGTATTCTTGTTTAACTTAATTTTTAAATAGAGTTAAACTTTGAACTGTCAAAACTTCGGTTTTGTTGCAAAACAATTTTCGAAACAGCTGTAAGTGTATACAGACAGCTTACCTTATATGCAAGTGAAGGAAAAAGGAAACGATGAGTGTGAAAGTTTGCAAGGATCCCGAGTAAGAAGGGGATAAAAAGAAGGAAGGAAATACAATAACTGGAGCATTATATATATTTTTCTAAATTTTTCTCGGTATCTTGCTCTTAAATGGCACATAGATTTGGGTTCAAAATATTTAGTTATCAAAACATCTGTTGCTTTTTATAGCAATTTTACCAAACATCATTACCCATATGAACATTATAATGTCAAGTTATTCAATCTTATTATCCGTATTATTTCTTGTTCACATAGTTAAATAAAGCTCTAAGAACTTATAGAAAGGAGTTATGTAAATATGTGTTATTATTATAGTTATTGCTATTGTTATAATTATAAAACGCCCAAAACATAATATGTCTTAAAATTGAATTATCCATAATAAAGTATTAAAAATATGACTAAAACTTTTTGATGTTATAAAACAATTGTTTTAAGCATACTACTCATCAGGTTTGAGCATGGTTTATGTTTACTAAATTACTTCTTGGGTACATCTTCCAGCTTTCATTTGAAGCTTCGTGGGGAAGCGGATGTAAATCAGAGATCGCCATTGACGATGTTCACGTGGGGGCATGTACTAATCCCGGCACGCAGGCACCGCCGACAGGACAGCCTACTCCCCCACCCCCAACTGGGCCACCCACACCTGCCCCTCCAACGGGTGCTCCAACGCCACCACCACCAACAGCCACACCCCCTCCCCCAGGTAAGTTTATTTACTTGTGCTCCATCCCCATACATGCGCACTCCCTGAACCTGGTTAGTTTATCAGTTTACTGTTCATCGTGAATAGACCACTTTCATAATACGCTCCAGTGACCATAAACAAAAACTTCAAATCGAGGCCAATTGGGCGAAAATACAGCAAAAGTATAAAAACTTGGACCTCGACCTCGACTTGAAGTTATTGTTTATGGTCACAATCACAATAGGAACTCGATGATTCCAAGGTCAAAACGAAATTTTTCGTAAATTTTCCTGACAAGTTTTTACTTTAGTTGTCTAGTAAAACAGCATATTTGTCATTGTTTGTTTCTCCTCAATGAAGAGATGCCTGTTCACTTTTCATTTCCAAGCTATCCTGTTTGTAGCAACAATAGCCTCTGTCCACGTTTTAAGCCTCTCTCTTTTATCTCTCTCTTTTAAGTCCTGCGCCAGGTTTTACTAGGACGACTACGTTTCCTTCTGCCTTCAAGTACCAACGTAAGGGCAGTGAGAGGGATAGCGTAGTAATTTCATCCTTAGGACGTGGCCTAGTCATACTCTGTTTCTTCCTCGCACGTGCTCAGTGATTGCTTCCGTGTTGATTATCAAACAAGCTTCACTGTTTGGGAATTGCATCGGCCACTAGATATTTTAATCTTAAGATTATACGAATTAAACATTTCTAGTTTCTTTTCGTCTGGCTCGGTCATCCGCTAGGTTTCGCATCCATACAGCAACACTGCGTACTAGCTATAGTTTACGATGTTGATCTATAGAAAATTGAACTAAATTGCTTTTCCTTCAAGAGTAACTATGCCGTAGTTCCTCTTAAAACAGGACTGAGGAGAGAGTAACGTACAAAACGAGACACCCAGTTGACACGTGCTTTGCTTTGTATACTGCATAACAGAGTTTGTTGTTTGTCTTTCAGGTTCCTGTGGAAGAAAACCGGCTGTCAGGATAGTGGGTGGGGCAGACGCTAAACAGGGAGATTGGCCCTGGCAGGCGGGGCTGATGTTCAAAACCGGGAAGAGTCCGTTCTGCGGGGGAACGTTGGTGCACCCCCAATGGGTCGTCACCGCTACTCACTGTGTGGAAGGAGAGTCCGCTGGGAGGATCAAAGTTAGGTAAGCATTCCCTGATCTGTTTAAAACAGTGCTTCGTATTTTGGTCTATTTATGCAGAAAATCCATCAAAAAGCGGTTTGGCTACACAGGTGCCGATTGCAAGATTACATGCGTTTGATTGTCTGAGGAACAACTTGCTCTACTGCTAATAATTTTATGGGTTTGAAAGAAAATAAGCTATGTATTCACCATGTCCGGAAGCAGTTGAAGCCTGAACCAAATAGCGGATGATTTGTGGTTAGGAAATCGCTCTTGACTGGTTAATAATCCACATTCCGCAATTCATAGCTCTTTGCAATCACAACATTGCGGGTTTGGTAGTGAATACATACAACATGTAACACAACACGAAAGGCCCCAATACAATTGCTGTTATATCTTTATATTTTAGAACACAGTAGAGCCCAGTTACCTTGATTGCTTGTTTCTTGTAATCTATAACTACAAAAGTGGCTTAACATTTGTATATTCACACAATTTTAGTGTGTCAAACAAAAACTAATCTATTTCCCCCTTAATAGACTGGGAGGACACAAGCGCGAAGTATCCAACAGTAACGTACAAGATATGCTAGTGGCTAAGATCATCCGACATCCTAGTTACGAGAAGCCAATCGGAATGGCCCATGACTTGACTCTGCTTAAACTAGCTAAACCCGCTGTGTTCAACAACTACGTCCACCCGGCTTGTCTCCCAGAATCCGTTGCGGACCCAGCTGATGGGACAAAATGCTACATCACTGGCTGGGGTCGTCTGGCATCTGGAGGTAAAGTCCCGGATGTTCTCCAGGTTGTCTCTGTCCCCGTGGTCAGCAAACAGAGGTGTAACAAAGCCTACCCTAAAGAGGTTTGTAAATATGGTCAACTTTTACGTGTGAAGGGAAATATTTGAGAAAAAAAGAATACGTTTGATTTTGAAGCATTGGATGTAGCTTGCTAATAATTAACCTGTCGATTAAGTACTTGTTCAACCAACTTAGTAATAACAGTTGCAGATGAAGTTTTCTTCTTTTTTAAAAATGCGAAGGGAAGTTCTATGACTATCAAATATCAAAAGGAAGGCTTTACATGTTTCCCTATTTTATAAGCCTGTCTTAGATACATTCAATTCAATTTCCCTTACATATTTTTTCCTTGGTCCAAAAATGAAAAACTGGCAGTACTATTTTCTTAGTCTTTCATGTCTTGATCTAATCTTTGTTTGCCTGATGAAAATTCGTACGTGCAACTGCTATATTCAGTTTATTTTACCCATTTTATTTTTTTCTTTGTCCTGAAAAGAAAGCAAAATGGTAGTACAGTGAGACCCCATTAATACGACCACCAACGGGTTAAAGGAAAGTGGTCGTATAAACGGTGTGGTTGTATTATTGGGGTGTTTTTATAAGAAAATGTATCGCCATTTTAATTTTCCGGCCAAAAGAAAGTGATCGTTATAACGAGGTGGTCGTATTAACGAGGTGGTCGTAAGGCGGGCTTCCACTGTACTTTCTTCTAAATCTTTACACGTTTCCCGACAGCGATTTCACTGACGCATAATTACTGGTGGTTATGAATTCTGCCTTGGAATATATTGTAGTGTATATAGTAATATCTGACCCCCTCCTTTGGAAGGCTTCAACAGGGAGGAAGTTCATATCTTTCTCGAGACACAGAATTAAAGGCTGAGGCCTTTAACAAATATGACTCTGGTGGCAAATTGTGCGTGACATCTCGGCCACGGCTTCAAGATGATGATGAAATCTTTACTGTCTTCACTTGATTTAATCTGTGTTTATTGAGAAACCGTATATACATCTATTTCCTCTTTGACACAAGTTATACCAACAAGTTTAATATTGTAACCCAAAATAGCTTTCTTTTAAAATATTTTTGAAACTGAGTAACATAATTCTTTCTCCACTTTAGATCCATGATTCTATGATTTGCGCTGGCCTCGATGCTGGGGGTAAAGATAGTTGCCAAGGAGACTCAGGGGGCCCACTGGTGTGTGAATCAGGGGGGAGGTTCTATCTCCACGGTGCCACCTCTTGGGGGTATGGATGTGCTGCACCTGGCAAGTTTGGTGTGTACGCACGCGTGAAATACCTGATGTCATGGATCAAGACTCAGATGGCCAAGAACTAAGACGATGGAATTAAAACGAGATTCTCGCAATTAGAAGAATAACGAGTTTAGAGAGAAACAACGGGCATTACTTGTTCCTTAAATTAAATTGATTAGGCTATCAAGACAGTAATTGTTTGAATGTATTATTCAAAGATTGAGGAATAAATGTTGGTTGGACTAGACACTCGTCTTTTTCTGACTATTACCATCTGATAGATACGGGAATATAATCTAACGCCGCAAATACCTCAGTCAAAACTAGTAGAGTTAATGAAGCTATCTTACGTACCAAGACTCGTTGCAACACATGGATCTACTCAGCTTAGCAGATCGTCAACAGTAATTTACAGACAAACTTTTTAACAAGATTGTTGGCAATCCCAACCACAAACTCCACGGCCTACAACTTAAGGAAAAACGTACATTCAGCTAAACCTTTAGAACCTAGAGACATAAAAGCTTCATCGTTTCTCACAGTTTGAAAACCCGTCTGTAAATTTCTGTAGTTTTTTTAAATATTTTTTTTAATTGTTTTGTTTTTACATAGAATTTATCATAGATTTTACCGACTTGAATTTTATGCCTGTTATATCGTTAAAATACGAAATTCAGCGTTTGGCTGCAATGTAATGTGAATAAAGTAATTATTATTCCATTTTTTCTCTCTTGAACTTAGAATAAAACTGTAATGATCACCTGACCCTCATGCATGTTTCTTGTAGTAGCCTGTCAACTAGGATTCAGCACCTTTTCCTAAGCGATAGGCTTGATTTTCGTTATTTTGCTACTAATATATTTGACATCCAATTTGTATATATTTCAAAATGAGTGACTATGAGGTTATAGTGCATATCTCGAAATCCAAAGATTGTGAGTTCAAATTCCTGTCAGAACACTTTGCCTTGTGCATTGACACTTTACTCGACTTGTTCCAGTTGTCTAACTACTATTACTAAAGTTAAATCTGACTTGTGCTAGGGGTTGGCAGACAAAGGATGTCCAGAGCAAACCATGTACTCTAACAGCTTAACACTACAGGAAACGGTGACGAGTGCGGGCCCACACACCTTTTTTTCTTAAAAAATGCTGTGGTTGTAACCAGGCATGGTTGTTTAAAATTGGCGGTGAAGAGTGTTGACTCTGGTAAAAATAGTTTTGAAATCTTAAAACGTTTCGGTCACTTCAGTGACCTTCCTCAGGTTAAACTGAATATAAATTGGTGGGAAAGAGTAAAAAACATTTAAAAAGTACGGATCATTCCCGGTTTCTGGGCAATGTGTCACATCTTACACCTACCGTGCTCAACCTACAATCACCCTTCTACAATGTCCTACTCGATCAAGTTAACTGTGCACAACTTTAGACTAGGCTTGTTGGGATTTCAGGTGAGGCTCGTTGGGATTTCAAACGAGGTTCGTTGGGGTTTCAAACGAGGGTCGTTGGGGTTTTATGACGAGGCTCGTTCTTATTTTAGACGAGGCTCGTTGGTAGTACTGGAATTCAAGTTGCGACATTTATAAAGTACATTGTCAATCTGACCAATTTTTCTATTCTTGCGAATAATTAACCGCGGCGCGTGGCGCATTTGAAAAAGGTTTTAATTTGTTGTAAAGGAATGAATCAATTAGTGATTGTGTCAGTTTGCGCGTTTTATTGTTTTGTTTGCTTTGGTGCAATTCTGTTTATGTTTGTAATTATATGAAAGAATATAGTATCAACTCAGGCAAACAACAGTTTTGCTAAAATTGAGCGGCTTTAAACACGAGGTTCCGGTATAAAAGGCCAAGCCCCTTCTCTTTTCACGCCTCAAAGCTCCTAATTTAAAATTCAAATTTTGCAACCACGACAAACTTGACGTGTGTATGAGTCTTCTCGTTCTAATTACATGAATTCTAAAGAGTGGGGTTTCACACGTTCAGTTGTCATCCAGCCGTAGTCGAGTCAACATCTCATTCTTTGTGGAGTGAACATCTCCGATTTTACGCTTCACCAATTTCTTACTTGTTGCTCACAGCGCGAAATTCAAAATGAAATATCTAAGTTCTAAGTTTCATTACCTCCTTATTAGCTTTCGCTAGTGACAGGAGGGTGTAAGAAAAATAATAATAATATTTACAATAATAATGATATAATGATAATAAATATTGCCTTGTGCAATAAAACATAAACAGAATTGCACCAAAGCAAACAAAATCAAAAAAATGTGCAAACTAGCACAATCATTAATTTATATCTTCCTTTACAACAAATTGAAACCTTTTTCAAATAAGATCATAACCATATTCCACAGTTAGGGAGTCCCACGCGCCGCGAATAAATAATTCGGAAGAATCGAAAAATTAGTCAGATTGACAACATTCTTATATGTCGCAACTTGAATTCCAGTATTACCAATACTTGTCATAAAACCAGATTGAAATCCAAACGAGCCTCATCTGAAATCCCAACGAGCCTCGTTTGAAATCCACACGAGCCCGGCCTCATCTGAAATCCCAACGAGCCTAGTCTAAAGTTGTGCACAGTTAACTGGATCGAGTAGGACATTGTAGGTTGAGCACGGCAGGTTTAAGACGTGACAACTAATTGAAATTCATAAAGGTTGCTAGTTACTAATTTTAAAAATTCTTCAGATTGTAATAAACTCGGGGGAAATCAATGTGTTCATTGATTGTATTCATGTCCTTTGTTGAGTGCCACGCTTCTAAAAACAGTCTCTTGTTCCACTGGGAGCACTCGTCTAAAATTGTGACATTCTCAAGGTCAAAGTCATGTCCTGTCTGTTGTGCGTGTTTCGACAAAAGGGAGTTCCGAGAGGCGATGGCTCTCGAGTGTTCTCGGGTTCTTGCTCTTAAGGCGCGGGATGTCTGGCCTTGCAGTCGTTACATTTGATTTTGTATACGACTCTTCTCGCGTTCTCTTTGCGTTGTGGGTCTTTCGGTTTCTTGAAAAATGAGCCGATGGTGTGTACAGGCTTGTGTGTTACCTTGATGTTGTGTTTGCCCCTTTGTTGTAAGGTAGCACAACAAAGTCGCGTTTCGTATCCTTTTCTGCCAGTTGTCTGTTGTTGTGGTGTGTGCTTGGCTGGCAACTGTTGATGAATGATGTTGGGTAACCATTTGCGTTCAGTGTAGTGATTACCCGCTGCATTTCAGATATCTTTTCTTCATTCGTAGATAGTATTGTACTGGCCCGATCGAGTAGGGTTCTGGCAACCGCATTCTTTTTTTTTCTTGATTGGGTTGATTTGCTGTGAAGCTTCCCCGTGGAAGATAGTTAATTAGTTATGGATTTAATTGTCAAAGAAGTTTTTAAAATCTTGTATAACATCAAATATTGTTGTTGTTGTTTGTCACCAAACTTACTGTTTCAAATTTTTGGATGACCTTTTTTCTGAAAGTCATGATTTTTTTCCTTTCAAAAAAAAGCTATTTATATAAAAAGAGGCTGCTACTTTTGACAAAGATCCCGGCCCGACTTGCCACTTCTCGATTTGAGTATTAGACGCCGGACAAAATATGAGGCCTTGCTTGCGGAATAATAAGACGCAAATTGAGGAAAGAGCTACTTACAATTCTATTATGTTTGAAACTTGCGGTTTTCTACCAGACAACGTACGGAAGGAGATCTAGAGTTTTCGAGTAACCTCTTAACGCTAACTACTGGAAAACGAGTTCATCCTATTTTGCGTTGGCGAGTTTGGTTTGATGACAGCAAGGGTTGACAAAGTAAATTTTTTGTCATAAATCTGAAGTTAGGTGTAAATCTGATGTTTGGAGCGTTAGCCCTTTGTAACTAAATTTTTGAAAATAAGATTTTAAATCACTGAAAATCTTAGATTTGCGGCTCAGAAATGTTCGCAAACCTACGTTGTACTTTCATACTTTTTCTTGTCTAATTCAGTTTCAATTGTTCTGATGTTTTCATATTTGAGAAGTAGTAACTGTTCTTGTTGAATATAATAGCTTTTATTTTTTCCTCTGCGGTCACAGTAACAAATACTGAATTATGATTGGTTCTTAGAGTATTCGTGAGCGGGCAAGATTTTCCTATCTCTGACCACGGTCACGGTAACATTTTGACTTGTTGCTGTTTTCCTAC
>JAOBYH010122655.1:0-11081 GCA_025403525.1 Umimayanthus kanabou
GTTTTTCGTGGGGACATGAGAGATCTCTGCTTGCAGTGTAGTAAACACAAAGTAGTCTGTGCACAAAATATCATGTCCAACCCCAGACTACTATATAAACAATATAAATTTATGAAAAACGGAAGGAACTGACCGATGAATTTAAGGCAAAAATTATTTTATATACCTTTCCAAGATGTTTCCAAAAAGTCCAAAAAATTTTAACAAAAATATCGAATATTCCCACGTGTCACAGAGAAACGTCACAGCCGCCAACCTCCCCCCCCCCAAACGTACAATTGACGTTTCTTGTGGGTAAAATCGATATGTGAGGCTTCCCTAAAGTTAAAAACACTTATTAGTGGTACGTCTGCTTCTTTTTAAGGTGTTAATTAAAGGCTGTTCTTGCGCCGATAAAATAGGATTTAAGTATTGAATGCAAAGCGTATATAAATCCATAACTGCAGTTGCATTAGTACGTTATGATGGCATTGCAGTATTGGAGGTTCGTTCTTAATCAACAACACCGCCAACCAAGCTGTTTAAGATCCCAGTAAGCGAAGAACAATAAACCATTGAAAGAATGTAGGAGCTACCCAGAGTCTTAAAACTGACCAGCAAAGAAGAACCCTATTTTCATTTGGATCCATGGCCTTCTTTGAGACAGTTTCATGTTTCCAATAATCAAAACTCTAACAATTTGATCTTTTTTAAACTTCCACTTCTCCCATTTATCTTCGAGTTTCTGGAGGTTCACTGTAATGATAAAATTTGTCACAGTGTTGTGTGCAAGGTTAGCGCAATTGGTAAGATCTCTGACTGCCAAACAGAAGGCCCCGGGTTCAACTGAACCCCAACATGGTCGAGGGTTGAACTTTGGGCCGACCTTCTTCGCCACTCCGTCTTTTGACAGAGACGTTAAACCGTTGTCTAGTCTCTCGACGTTCTTTCGGAGGATTTAGGGAAACCCATGCACACACTAGTCGATAACAGTAGGCTAATGCCGGTGTTGTGGACTGTCACCAACTCCCCTACAAAGGGATCACGTGTCCTATTGCCTGTGCTCCCGCCGAGTACCATATTCAGCAAATGTGGTAGGATGTGAAAATGATGAAAAACAGCAACATTACCCTCTAATGAAGCCGAAACCAAATGAAGATCGAATTGTGCACATTTTAGGAATCCTATTGATGATTATGCAGTTGACGTTGCTGTTTTAGTGTATTTTTTTTTAAAGCGAATTCATGTCTTCTGCACAATACAAATGTGTACATAACAGTTCAATGGACTTTTTTCTATCCTTTTAAAGTTTCAAAAAAGTGAAACTCGTTACTAAAATACGAAAGCAACTTCAGTCGGTTATTATGACTATAATAACTGAAGTTGCTGGGTAGTTCTATTATGGGTGGTATCGTTTACTGTATTTTGAGAAATGTGTACGTTCTTTCAAGTCCCAAGATACAAGACCAAAGACCAGCGGTTTAATGACTCTATCTACGACAATGTGCCAAAAAATATTATAAAATGATTCCCTGTTTGCGGACGGTGTGGTAAACTGAAGAAAGTCATCTGGTCCCGGTTATTCAAAGACCGATTAGGACTCATCCTGAGTTAACTCTTAACAAAACCTATGGAGTTAGCCCAGGATTAGCACTAGTCGGGCATTGGACAACCGGGCGAAGATATTTTTAAAACTCTCGACCAGCTCCGGGATTGAACCCGGACCCTCCTGATTTGCAGTCAGATCAAAGCAACTGCAAATGTAATGTACTGTAAAGAGCCATTGAGCATACGGAAATGGTGCATACGGAAATGGCGATATACAAATAAAGGTTATTGTTATTATTATTTTTTATTTTCGCTATTATTATTATTATTAATGTCGCTTAGCAACTATGAGATTCATGCTCTGTATTTGTTGCAAACTGGTTGTACAAAAATTTTAAGGTCCTGGGTTTAATCCCCGGCTTTGTTGAGGGTTAAATATTTTGAAGACCTTCTGTGGCTACACTGCCCACTGACAGAAAAAATTGAAAAGAGGAGGGTATTCCCAGAGTTTTGGCCCGCATCAACCCTGCAAATGGCAGTCATTGGCGCCGGATATGTATAATTGACATTACAGTGAAAATACCGCACAAGATAAACACCGCGATCTTAAAAACTACTGAGTCGGTATTTTTAATTTTTCCTTAGTCACTCAAAGGCAATGAGGGGGTTTACGAATTTAGTTTGAGGAAGCAACACCTGCGCTCTCGAATTCGTGCGAAACACATCATAGTAAACCCTACGGCCTGGATAGTACGGAACTGTCTAAGGATCATAGTATATGGTTGTAAAGGTAAGCGGATCTTTCTTAGGCGGTGCTTAAATGGTACCTAATCGAGTTTCATTCCGTACGACTTCATCCCGGTTCCATACGGAATATCTGTATTTGTCTACATGATACCAACTATCATTCATTCCGAAACGAGTCATTCTAGAATGAGTAGTCGCGCTGGATCGAAATGTTGGTTCCGGAACGAAATCTGGCTGACCGTTACAAGTATCGTGTAAAGGAGGTATGAGCTCTTGCCAGTACGGAATTAGACAAATTGATTAGTTGGGCTGATCAGCTGAATCATATTTTTGATCCGCCGATGTTTTACAGCACTTTTATTCCAGAATAAGAACTTCTGTTTAAACGTGGAATGAAATATGTTTGTCATACCGGGATGAAACTCATTTCCGTATCATGAAACCACCACCTTATTCTTACTCTGCAATGATTAACAACTAGAACTGTGAAACTTTCAACTTTCAACTTTCTCCTAGAATTTAATTTCGTGACTACACAGTTCTACACGTTGCCAGAACACTGCATACACTACTTGTGATTGATACTTTTCTCAAGAACTGAGATGACTTGTTTCCAAAGAATATGTGATAATTTAGTGTAGCTGTTTTTGTTGAAATCAATTTTTGACAACCTTCAAATCAATTAAGTAACGCTTCGCTTTAGAATGGGAGCAAATACAGCAGGGTGCCGGCAGTACAAACATCGAAAGCACGATCTGACAGCTAATTAAATTCTTTGCTCATTGGACAACAATGGTAAAATGCGCGAAATTCAAAGTTTTTCTTGAATTTCTCTGTCTTTTACTCCGATGGAGAGGTTGAGCTTCCTTGTGAGTGAAGTACATAAAACCAATTTTGTTGTCTCAATTTTATTTTTATTTTGATATTGAGCCAAGTACCAGGAGATGCCAGATTGGGCATTGATAACATTTTTAATAGCACATTATACAGTTTTTGTGCGTACTTTGTCTACTTTATAGTTCATAGCAGTATGCTACGGCGTTGAACCTGTTCTAAAATTAGCTGTTGTGTATTACTGAAGATGTTGGCTGTACTTGCATTGTATCAAGTGTAATTCGATTTAATGTAATGCAATACCAAAGTGTACTCTCATATAATGTCAAGTATTCCAATTTTGTCAGTTTAAAAACAATATTGCATGTGTACCAAATTGACACGACATAACCCTCCCCTTCCCAACCGTATCTGCTTGGCCCTGCTCTGCTCCACTTTACTGTATAATTAACAACTATTCCACGAGCGTGCGTTGGATATGGGACGCGTCTCGTTGGTTATAAGCAAACTTATCCAACAAGCGCGAATGGAAAAATTGTTTTGTTAAATTTCAATAAGTTGATCTGATCGCTCAAATGTCTCAAAATTTAGCTCCTGCTGAAATTATTCAGCAACACGTGGCGCAGTCAGTTTCCATATACGGCAACACGGTATATGAGCTGATAACCAAGACTGAGAGAACCAATCAGAACGCTAGAAGCCGCAATATCAGAGGTCGAAAATTTAATAATTTTGTATATTTTGTTGTATTGTATTCTTGTATATATATGTCATGCATATATAGTATAATATGTATAACATGGTATAATATGCCATGCAATGTGGTGCGATGCGATGTAATTTTGTATATTGTGTTGGATAGCATTGCATGACATCAGTTCACATCACAACAACTTATATGAAATTAAATGGAATTCTATTTTTCATGTAGTCCAACCAAAAACCTATCCCCTCGGAATGGAGAATGGCCGAATCAAGAACGAGTCTTTATCAGCAAGTAGCTCACTCAACAACAATTTCCTCCCATCATTCGCTCGCCTCCATGCTCGCATCCTCGGTGGATCCTGGTGCTCCAGGATCCAGAATATCAGCCAGTTCTTTCAGCTTGACTTGTTAGAAGTGCACAAGGTTACAGAGGTGCATTTGCAAGGCATGTACGAGGGCCCCACGGAAAACTGGGCTTGGGTTACTAAATATGAGTTGAGTTACAACACAGACAACCTGACGTGGACAGTGCACAATGAGAGTGAAAATAATGTAAGTAAATACAAGAAACATTTAACCCTACTCGGCTATGGCGCGGAAAATGCCCGCCGCCCGTAACTCTTAAACTATTCAGCATGTTGAAATAAACTTTGGTGGTCTAGAAGATTAAAAATAAGGATTTGATGCATTTTGAACCTTGCGAAATAGTTTTGTGATTTGTTTTAATTGTTGGTTTTGTAGTTGTAGTTGTAGTTTTAGGCTTGGCTTGTTGATCTAAAAACAAGATTTACTTGGTTAGATCTTGTCAGCCTATCAAAATGAGAACATAATCCCGACTTCACATTTCAGTTTTAAGAGGCCAGCTTGATGAGTTGGTTGATTATCCCTGTGAACCCGTTTTAGTAAGTTGCAACCATAAAATTGATTTGTCAGTGCAAGGCTGATTTGCAAACAGCATCGGCCATGTAACTTTGTTCCGACCGGTATAGGCATGGCATGCAGATTTCTGTCGGTTGAAGGCATCTGGTGACGTTGGTATTTCAACCAATCTAGTGATTGGTTCGCTATCTCTGGCTAATAGACATTGTCCACCTCTAATTCTAATTCTAATTGTTACTCGGTAACGTTATACACATTTAAACCGAGGCGGTGCTGTACGGATGTTTACAAAAAGAAAAAAAAAAAAAAAAAAAATGAATAAATAGTAATTTACAGGGAGCAGGGAGAGTTTAACCGCTGCTTAAAGGAGTCCAAACTGCTAGCAGAAACAATGTTATTAGTTAAAGTGTTCCATTCAGGGACAGTTCTTGCGAAAAATGAGTATTTGAAACAGTCAGTGACGGGGGAGTATTGGATGAACTTAAAGTTGTGATTTCGCCTGGTAAAAGATTTAGAAGGGGTCAAGTAATCATTAGGGGAGATAGCACTGAGATTATTGACACTCCTCCCGGGAGGAGTGAAACTATAGCCGGCATCAACTCCCATTTTGCGGTAGTGACAAAGGGAGAAATCTTGCAAATGTCTAGTTTTCTTGAATGTGTTGTGTTGTCACCGAGCTTGTACTTGCTAATACAATTATTCGCTTCAATTTCAGATAATAATTGTTAATTATATCAACTCCATAGCTTATCAACTCTAATCCGGCACTCTTATGGCAGCTCGAGGGAAATCCATATACAGGTCTTTATCATGAGACTTTATACGTGATAGAACATGATCTATTTCAGTTTAACTTGTGGTTTGATCAACACTTAATGTTATGGCATGTTTTTCGCCGTGTGTTTGGGTTGAATAAACACCCTCACGGTGATCATGAAAAACAAACCATATCAACTGGATGATTAGTTCTTAGACTACTTTTTTGTTGTTTTTGCGTCATTTTTTCCGACGAAGGTCTTGAGCTCGAAACGTTAGCCTCCTAACCAACCACATGGCGAAAAATGCAACATCAACACTGTCGATCAAATCACACATTTTGCTTACTCAACGATGTAGACAAAACAGTTATGAAAGGTTTTCTATTTATAGTTTCCTATTTTAATGCAACTAGAACATTTATTGTAGAATTAGCGAAAGAAAGAGGAGGATTATATTGGGATGAAGAATACTTTTTGTTAGTAAACAGGTTGTGCTTATAACCTTGGGGGCGGAGATGTGGTTGCATAATATCTGGCCACCAGGTTTTTTTTGTTAGTAACGAGGTCGGCTTATAGCCGGAAGGATCTTATAAGCAGGATTAAAGATGTATTAGTCAGGATACACACGCAAAACTTGTGTTTCTCTTTTTTCTTAGGTTTTTACTGGAGTTAGTCAGGAGAAGCTACTGGTTCACCACAAGCTCCAGCCCGCTATTTTTGGATTATCTTTGAGAATTCACCCAATTGAATGGCATAATCGAATTTGTCTTAGAATTGAACTTATTGGATGTAAAGGTAATGTAGATTTACCATATTATAACTTTTCAAATATTTATGAAGCATTTTTCAGCCAGGAATTGAAAAGCGACGGAAAAGACTTAATAATTAGCTTGGTGAAAATATTTTAAGCCTTTAAATAACAACTGAAAAACAATTTTAAGAAGTCTATTTTCCTTGTTCTTTTATAGAAGCAAACAGAATTTATGCACGCCATCTTCATAGTTCAATACCCTATCTATAAGGCGAAAGAACATCAGTTCTTCAGTATACGAACAATTTAACCAGGAGGCTTACAATGCCTGGAAAGTGCAAAAAATCCTTGATTTTGTTTAATCCTGTAACTTTGGAAAAGCTTTTTGATATCCGGGAGTTTATTTTGACTAATGGACCTTTCGTGGAAAATTGAGAGTAATCGTTGCCATAAAATATCATGTTTTCCTGAAACGATTTCGACTATTTTCAACCTTTCGAAATAATTTTTTTCCAAGTGGACTTGGATCCTTGGAAAGTTCTGAAAGATCTTTTGAAAATCCTTGAATGTTTTTGTACCCATACTTTAATTTGCACGGAGCCCCAGAAAGGACACGCAAACAACGTTTCGAATGTCTCAATTAACTGCTCAAACAATAAAGTTCCGAATGTCTCAATTGCTCAAACAATAAAGTTCCGAATGTCTCGACTGCTCAAACAATAAAGTTATCGACTAATTGGCAGCTTGTAGTAGTTTCATTTGCAAATTTGTTTCCAGTTCTTTGCCACTTGCAGACCATTTGGCTTGTAGGCTCACTGCACGTGTCGAGCGACAAAGAATTCGTATACAGATACGCTAAATGCGACTCTGATTATTCGTTGTTTTATTCCCCCTAGTTTAAGCACAGCGATTTTTGGTTTCGTCCACTCTGTTTTGCAGTGGTTGTGCTGGTTGTGAAGAGTATCATCTTTGTTCTCATCGTTTTACAGGGCCCACCGAGGAGGAGGGGCTGGGGGAATTTCATTCTCCCCCCTTTTTGAAAATTATAAAGAGTTACTGCGAAAAAGTGTTTTAAGCCCCCCTCCTCCCCCTCCCACTTTGAGTCACTATTCAGCCCCTACACTTTCAACAGAGCTCCGCATGTCCCTGTTTTAGCACTTATTTTTACCACTTGAACTTCAAAGGCAGGGGCCTTAGGGGTAACGTTCTCTCGCGTCAGACAAAATAATGCATGTAGAAAACTACTTCAAAGTTGGACTCAGCGCTCCAGAAATTACACTGCTTCTTTGCAGCTTGCCTTCTTATTTATCTCGCTGATGTGACGGTTCTAACTCAGATTTTTTTGATGCCAAACACCGAGTAGTTGAAGGTTGAGGCTTCTCTATTTCAACGTTGGATAGTTTTGATCTGACTGACTAATCATTTTGGACCGGCGGCTGAGGAAGTTGCATATCTATGGTAAAAGCAAAGTCGTGTTGTGATTCTTCAAGTATAACATTTGAAAATAAAACCGATAAACAGAGAATAGTTTCGCTAAAATGTTTTTCGCTTAAATTATTTCGAAATCAAAGTTCCAATTCACAATTAGTACCTCTATAATGCGACCTTACCTCTCTCGAAGCCGCCATATTTGACATATTTCATACATGTGACAGGACACGTGCAGTGAACGAATTGGCAATAAAATGGCAAATGAAACTACTACAAGCTGCCAATTAGTCCAAAACTTTATTGTTTGAACAGTTGAAACATTCGAAACTTTATTGTTTGAGCAGTTGAGACATTCGAAACTTTATTGCTTTAGCAGTTGAGACATTCGAAACTTTATTGTTTTAGCAATTTTTGTTTCTGGAAATTATACACTGCATAGACTAATGTGCAATCAGTGTTTATTAAATGAATGAATGATACTAGCCTTGAATGAAAAAATTAAGACAATAATAGTATTGCATTGGAGGAGGAGTAGCACTTTTGGTGCCAAATTTTTCCTGGAAATATCCCTCCCTGAAGTGAAATTCTGTTGGGTGCAATGGTCCGGCACATATATTTCGATCTACCCTAGTAGGGTTTTTGTTAATCTGACTGGCACCCATTTTGTATATATAAGAACATTTTTTCATTTTTCAGGCTGAATTTGTTCTTATGTAAATGGTACTTTGTTGACCAAATTTCAGCCTGAGTGTTCTTAATCCACTTGTTCTTTTATGCGGGTTTTAACTTTACCAAACTACAACTAAATTCACAAACTTATTGGTACAACTACAAAAAGGAAGAGAGAAAAACATGGAGGACAAGATACATTTCCTTGTTTTGGGCGTTATCGTTGATGAATCTGGTTGAACAATGAGTAATTAAAATGTACTTCGACAAAATGTTATTTTTAGGTGTATGAAACTTTTCAACATTTAACCATTAGTATATTTTAACTTCTTTTGGCGTTTTATTATGAATGAGTAACTAATAATTGAGACCGAAAATAAAAGTGATGCTGGCAGTCTAGATCTAAAAATAGTATAACTTGTTGAGTCAAGCTGCCACTAGTTAAAACAAAACAAAACAAAGCTACAACTAAATCAACAAACTAATTGATACAACTACATAAAGGAAGAGAAAAAAACACATGCAGAACAGGATAAAATTTATTTAGTTAATTTGGGCGTTGCTCGTGTATGAAACTGGTTGAGCTAGATTAATATATACACTAACACAATTTGGAGTTAACGATGTCGTTAGCTAGAGGAAAAGCTTTTGTAGCTATGGTCAGATAATAGTTGTTTTTATTACGAAAGATTTATGGAATTCAAAATAGGAACAAACTTGACAATCTATAGCTAGGGCAGACATTTTCCTCTGGCTTCCAAGGTGAATTTGTCATGAAAACTCTGTCGCACAAAAGAGGAAATGGCTGAGCTAACTGTTTCATGTGTGGCGCGCTTTAATTGGGAATATTTTGCATTTTAGCTTGCGCCAGGGCGCTGGGAATGGAAAACTTTGAGGTTGTTAACACTGACATGGCCTCCTCAATGCTCGCCAAATATCATTATTGGACTCGCGCAAGACCACAAGTATATGCTACGTTATCGTTTAGTCGCCATTCCACCAAGGAGTTCTTTTCTGTGAATCTACGACCTTTTGGTAGAACTGTTACAGCCATTTCGGTATTCGGGCCGTATTTGGGGTCATTTACATTGTCCCTAAGTGATGATGCAATTGAGTGGTATGATTACACTGTGGACGGCGAAACTGTGGTAAGTTATATGCTGTGCAGCTGTTTGCATAAAAAACAATATATAGACTAAATGGAAGACTAGTTTTTAGAAAAATATCATACGTTGGTGAATCAACTAAATCTAAATGTTTTTCGCGTGAGAGGTTTGGTGTATAGCTGACGTTTCGAGCGTTAACCCTTCGTCGGAGCATGTAGCTAAATGCGTGGTTTGTTCAACAAGAATTGCAATGGTATTATTTTCCGAGCAAAAACTAAATAGAACTTGTAGAAACAGACGTCATTGATGTCACTGTTTGCAGCAGCCTGTCGACCCAAATACTTTGCCCAGGCCGCGCGGCCGTGTTAGTGCCCAGTCTCTCACTCGATTTTGTAGTTGGCAATTCTGACACTCAACTTTATGGCAAAAACATACATTGCCATATCAACTCGTAATGATCAAACCACATAATAAAGACTAAGATTGCTTTGTTGACGTCAAATGATGTTGACGAAAGAATGTTGACCATAGGTAACAGTGTTGACAGCAGGGACAGACAGAAGTAGACGATTGCTTGACCGGAGTTGACGGCGTGGACAGTATTTGTTTTAAAGTTCCAGGATGTAGGGCGGCGACAGTCCGTTTAGGGTTTTAGGAGGGTTAGAGTTAGGAGCAGGACTTTAAACTGAACACAAGCAGCAACATGTAGCCAGTGTAAGGACTTTAAGACAGATGTGATACAGTTATGACGACTTGTTGCAATGATAATCCGGGCAGCACTGTTTTGGATGCGTTGGAGATTTTCAATTTCACACAAGATTGTTGTAGAGAACACTGGTAAATGAAACTCTCTGATTGACAACTGTCATATATTGCCGAGAGAGAAAGAAAGAATAGGACAAAAAACAGGTCAGTAGTGCAGTAGCAAAATTTCAGAATAACATTTTGTAGCACTTTCGCATGCCCTGCCTCAAGTTCAGTCCATGGTAATGAAAGTCAAACTAATAATATTTAATGTTTTCACCCTTTACCTAAGGTTTTCACGCGCGCAGTTCCTGAAGAAAATGCAGTGACCAGGTTTCCTCTAAGAAGGACTATCTCGTCTGAATTTGTTCGTTTTAATCCAAGAACGTGGTATTTTAGCAACTCACTAAAGTTTGAGCTGTATGGGTGCGATGGTAAGTTTAGATTTGTCAAGAACAAAGATAATTACAAGTGACTAAACACGTACTGGTTTTCTTAAGATATTTTTTATTTTAGTTAGTAGTATATGGTCTCATGAGCCTTTTGCTTCCTCATCAACTTGTGTCATTTTCAGTGTACCGAGTTCTAAAAATGTATATGTTTTTAGTTTTATATCGCTTGGATTTTAGATTTTGAGATGATCTATAGATCATTTGTTATTTAGATTTTAGACTTTAAAACTCTGTGCCCGGTTGGTCAATGCCAGTTTAGTACTAATCCTAGGTTAACTCTCAATCAGTGAAACTATAGAGTTAACTTAGGGTTAGTTAGCACTAATCAGACAATGGATTACCGGGCCCCAGTATTTAAAGACATTCTGTGAAATACCTTCAGCTAATTATTTATTATTTAAATTTTGGATTTTGGTCTGTTTTAACCCTGAAGGCATAAGGGGGGGGGGGGTCAATTTGACCCCCCCTTATGCCTTCT
>JAOBYH010122876.1:0-11079 GCA_025403525.1 Umimayanthus kanabou
AGCAGTGTTTACACGACAGAAACTAACCCGGGTTAGTTTGTACCATGTAAACAGGGCTTTAGTTTCTGTTGTGTACATAAACACTGCTAACCCGAGTTCAACACGGGTTAGTTTGTCGTGTAAACGCTGCTAACCCGGGTTCGACCCGGGTTAGTTAAGAAAAGTGTCGTGTAAACACAACCCGGGTTAGTTTTAACCCGGGTTAGTTTGTGCCGTGTAAACAGGGCTTTAGTCTCACCAGGTGAGTTAATGGCAATGGACAAAAACGAAATGAAAGATCTGGTTGCCAAGATAGAGAAACAAGAAGCTTGTGAGTGCAGCAAATCAGTTGCATCCCTGTACAACGGGAAGCCATGTATGAGAACAAATTAATATACATTCTAGAGTACCCATCTCCACTCCGTGGGATGGCTTCTTCTTTTTCCACGAATATACGGCTCTATAAGTGTGACACAGCGCAGACTTTATCAAACAGAGCAGCAGAAAAGCCGAGAGGATAAGTACGTAAAAACAGTGCGACTGAAATCAGGTTAAAGGCGGTAGCAAAGTCACAAATCCAGCTAACAAATGTGCTAATAAAATTGTTTGCAGCAACATTCCCTTGAAAAAAATTGTTTGAATGGGAATAGTTGCACAGAAAAAAATCGCTTGCATTTGGAAATTTCTCATACCCCCCTCCTGAAAAATAATGGTCCGTCCCTAATGTTTGTACGGGTCTAGGGGACCAGTCATCATTTATATCCGTGGTTTGGGCTGAAGAGAAATTGGTTGGGTTGCAAATATATTTGACAGTTTTAGACATGGTGGGTTTTTGAACAGTTGTTTATACAAAGAAAATCCACAAAACCAGGTTGGGTCAAAGATGTTTTTAGAAGGAAATACACTTTCTCTTCAGCCCCAACCCCGGCTTTGAGGGGGAGCAACACGTAAAGTCGAATTTTCAGGCTTAATTACGTCATAATCACCGATATCTCGGTTGCAATTTGGAAAAATGAAAATTTGAATCATAGCGACACAGTACCGTAGTTGACAGATATTCACAATTATTTTGAGAATTTTTGGAGATAATTTGGATGATGGGGGGGCGATTTGTTGATTTTGAAGGTATGGCAATTGCTCGCTCAGGGGAAGTGTTTAACTTTTTACCCTTTTAAGTATCCTCTCCAAATCCCCTAGTCACGACCAAAATTTGAGGTGTAGCTCCCCCTTAAAAAATGACCGGTTCTTAGGTTGAAAAAATTAAACGAGCCATAGGAAGAGTCGGGTGTTATCGACAATCAAATTGATAGTTTATTACGCGGTAGAATTATTAAGGATTTACCAAGTTAGCTTTATTAGCAGGCGATACTGAGCAGGTTCCAGTATTATTTTGCGCTTTTATACAAAAACTGTAGTGGCTATTAACTAAACGAGGATGTACATAACTGCCGATCTGTGAAAAGCGATTAGCGATGGTTACATTTGTCTTCATGCAGTCTGCTCCGACGAAGGGCAAACGCTCGAAACGTCAGCTATACACCAACTTAACGGGCGAAAAACATTTCAAATAAACCCTTGATCAAAACCCTTAATCAGCTTACTCGCCAACGCAGAGAAAAACTTTTTTTTTCAAAACTAGTTGTCCAGTCTTCGTACACACAGCCTGTTGCGTTTGAAAGAAAGGGGTTAAGGACATTTTTGGAACATACAACCGAGTTGTCAGAATATAGAAACATTGACTTGCATTGCTAAACAGTTCTATGTGTTGATTTATAGCATCCGTTACCCGCCTTATAACGAGAACAAAATGGGCTGGATACTATGGCTAATGGGAGAAAAAGAGAAAAAGTTCGATGGTTTGGTTTACATTCCACTTATGCTGATGGGCGTCATCTTGGCGTTCATAATGAAGGTTTGTGGTGCAAGTTTTTCATTGTACGATCTCACAAAACGAGCCTGCAACAAGGACGGATTTAGGCCTGCCCCCCGCCCGCCCCCTTTCTTATTCAGTTGCACACTGATATTTTTTCATCTCTGCTTTTTAACGCTCCATTATTAAATCTTGCTTAAAATCGCGTTAAACATTTATAGCACTATCTGGCCTCTCAAAACACTAAGAATAAATGGTCTTACCAATGACCTTACGAAACCCAGAGGCCAAAACCAGTTCCATTCCCACTGAGTTTTCTCAAACGAAAACGAGGCAGTTCTAAATTTATAATTACTAATAAATTAGTTGCGCGCCTTCATGCATCATTGACGATTATCGCCTGTTGTACTTTTATCATATTGAGTTTCTGAGCCCTCCCCCTTTCCAAAATTCCTGAATCTGCCCCTGTGCAACAAATCAATGCAAGTCGGTGGGAAGACGAAGCGCAGATTGAACGTGTGACGAGGTTGGCGCAGTTGTTAAGAGCTGTGACTGCCAACCAGGAGGTCCCGCGTTCAAGTCCGGAACTGGTCAAGGTTGAACTTTGGGCGACCTTCTTTCGCCACACCGTCCGTGGACAGCTAGAGGTTAACCTGTTGGCCCTGCCTTTTGAAACTTTACCCAGGGGACTGAAAAGAACCCATACACTTGTTGAAAAGAGTAGTGATCCCGGTGTTTGGAGCTGTGGTCTGAGGTCGTGTATGGACTGTATAGTGCCACCGGATGCTTTCAGTTCGATCTCGTGACCAGCGCTGCTTCTGTATTTCGAACAACAAGCTAGACAGCTTTAGCTTTTAGTTTTATAGGTCAAAACTTGCACTGACTTGCATTGATTTGCTATTCCGTTTGCTTGGCTTATTGGCAACAACCATAGTTATTATCACCACCATCATCATCATCATCATCTGTTAAACTTAAATTGCAACGCTGTTAAAATGCCCCTTACATTGCAAGGTATGAGCGATTTAAGTAGTGTTCTACTAGTAGATTCCTTATTTGTTCGTCTTTACTTGATATTATGTTTATTTTTATACAAGTTTTAAAAATGTTTTTAATATACTGCAAACCCAAACGTTTGATTTTATTATTATTATTATTATTGTTATTATTGATATTATTATTATTAAGTATGAAAGATATACAGTGTAAGGTTATTTTCTAAATTGTGAAAGGTATGTACAAAAGGTGTGTAGAAAATGTGAGGTGAGGAGGTAGTGTCTGTACAAAAAGGAAATGTATCTGGGATTTACGACACGAGAAAGATTACACTAAGGGTTGGACTTAATGCAATCTTTCTCTTTTCGTAATTCAGACTCACATTCTTGATCAATCATCTTCTTATCATAGCCAAATATCATATTTCTCTTCTTGTATAAGAAATGAGAACTTTACCTTTGGAAGCATCCTGCAAGAATTAGATAACAGATACACTTAGAAAAATAAATTGCTATCAAACATCAGAAACTTGATGTGCTTCACAAAAAATGGAATGTGATTTGTTTGCCGTAATTCTACACTCTGCCACAGCTACGTAATTAGGTAATTAATCAGTTAATTAATTATCCGAACTGTTATAGCAATCATTAGGTTTCTTTTCTCTTACCTATCTCTTGATTAAGTCTATTTTTTGTTGCCAACCTTTTTTATTTTTCTGAAATTGTCCAATGTACACTTTCCCGATCAAACCGTAAAGCTTTGTAAAAGACTAATGAAATTGTTTTAATGTAACGTATTTTGTTATTAATACGCATATTGTACTCTTTTCCTTTAGCATCGACACTTTGTAATTTATTTGAATTTGAACTTGTAACAAGCCACATGTAAAATATATAACAGGTAAAAATATGAATAAAACAAAAACAAAAATTAAAACTAAGGGTTGGACTTGACTAGGGGTTTAGCCCATTTTGTTTGGTTAGCCAATCAGAGGTAAGCCTCGCTGAGCTGCTACACGCCCTATCTTTTGGTTTAAAACTTGAAATATATGAAAAGAAATAAAAATTTCTTGGATAAATTTTTGCTACAAGTTATGTGTTAACTAAGATGTAAATCTGTCAACTGTCTTTTGAGTGTGTTAGTTTTCACTATACAAAACTGTAAATCACATCACTATAATGTTCTATCATTTGCACTCATTTACTCTTCTTCACAAGAAATCTAAAGTTGCTAGCAATGTTCGAGTAGTGAAGTGTTTTTATTTCAAGAAATTAACGTTAGTTTTCTTATGCAGGTGTTTGGTCTGCCGAGGTATTTCTTGACCAAATGATAAACATGTTACAGTGTTGCATGGCAAGGTCTCAAACCATGGAATGTGCGGGCCATTGTGGAATTCCGTCCCCCTAAGAGAAAATGCCAAGGAGTGATCGCAGTAGTTCTAGAATTGGGTAAAGGAATGGCAATAATATAATTTGCAATACGTACGAACTACATAATCTAGTGTGTGCAACTGTGATTTAAGTCTGATTGTACATTACTCACTGTGGACAGCTTTTAGAAGGTGTGACGTTTGAAACACAGTGAACAACGGGCAAAGTGTATCGAGGTACTCCAACCGCACTCGGAGAGTTTGGTTGTAAAATAGAGATTATAAAACCATATACAATAATGTTATTTTAATAAACTTTAGCTACCAAAATCTTGTCTCACTGTATTGCTATGAAATATTTTGTTTCACGATTACGCAAAATGTATTGGTTTTGAACGATTTTACTTTTTTCTTTGAAAAGTACTGGGAACGCATTTTTTGTCTGATACACTATTCCTCGTACACATTGGTCTGAAAAACAGCCCCTGTTTTCGCAGAAGGTTCAAAACTGGGGAGTCGAGCGAGTTTAATCCTTTCATCCCCAGCCAGTTTAGCAGTATGTAAATTATCGTTACATTAGCCACACAAAATAAGTTATTTGGTAACAAAAATAAAGCAAATGATCATACACAACAATAAAAGCAATAAAAAACAAAATTCTTCCAAACTGTTAACTGAAAAACTAATTTGGCCCATCATTCTCGCACACACTAGTGCAGTACGTCCTGCGAGTGTTAATGCAGTAGTTCACTGCAAGAAGATTTCAATCCATGATTCTAGCATACACACGGAGAGAAATTCACTGCACCATACACTACACCTTCACGGACAATAAATCACCACAAACTCTACACCTTAACCGGCACCACAAACCAAACACCATAAACGATAATTCGGGTAACGTTGGAGTGTTCAATTATGAAATATACAAAGTGTTTAGTTAGGAGCTGCAGAGCGGTTTAAATATTTGTAGATGCGTGGATACGACATTTTAAAAACAGCTGCAGACATATTTTACTCGCAGAAAATGCTGGCAGTTTAAATACAATATACACTACAACTAGCTTTAGGTTTCCTCAAGTCACAGCTCGGAACCAATCCAGTTCATATGTGACGATATTGGCACAACAGTTACATTTCAGCTTCTAAAGTTTCGGATTCCTGCAGACTCTTAACGGTGAGAATCTCTATAAAAAGAAAGTCTTTTTCTTCGAAGACTTCCAAGAACCCTGGAAAAAAATCCTGCACATATTTTCTCAAAATACGTGTTTTTCATAGCCTGCGTTCCAGCCGACCCACGCTCAGTCAACGGTTGATTTAGTCCGTCTTCGAATTTGTGCACAATAGCCTGTTCAGTCGCACGGATATATGAAGTCGTTCGTGATTGGCTTGTTTCTTATCCGGTTAATGATTGGTTTTCATAGTGCAAATCTGGTGCTGCTGTTACGCAAGAATTGGACCAGGCCAATCATCAACCAATCAGAAACGAGTACATATATCCTTGCGACCGAGCGTGATTCTGAACGCGTAACTGTGTACAACTTCACAGACTGACTTTACCGGAGACGTTGACTGTCTGCAACGCAGGATAGTTTTTTCATTGATCCGGATGGACGGCTGTACATTATTTCTCTTATATGCTCATAAAGTTTACTTTTTCTTGAGCATGGGTAGAAGTTTTTCTGAGGGCGGATTTGGGTTCTCGCTTGCTTCCACGTGGTAGAGAACGTCTGCCAGCGTCTGTTCTGCAATCACCTCCACAGCTCTCTCGCTTATCTACAACCGTCAACAACACCAAGATTATAAAATGTTTCTAATCAAAACATAGTTGATAGAACTAACTGGTTGTGAAGCTACAAAAGTTGTGTACAATGTTGCTTTGTCTTACGTTGAATGAACTGTGACCCTACACACTGTTTTGTTCAATGTCTTGGCCCAAATGTTTTTACTGGTTAGTTGTTCATATGCATTTCAATAACTTTTGTGTTTTATGCAGGTCAAGGCCAATGAACGAAAGAGATAGAGAGCAAAAACCTATAACAAAGAAACTGGCGAGTTTCATAACTAGCTTATTTTATTAACTATGATCTAAAGCACAATGCCCCATTTCACTGACTATGACTTAACACGCTGTACAGTAACACAAACAAATGTTCGACCTTGCTTGGCCTATTTGACCACAAGAACCATTTAGTTAATCACCATTTGTCAATCGACAAATCCCATCTCGGTGTATTGTGTGTGCCCAGACGTGGTTTGCTTACATATTGTTTTGCCCTACTTCAATCACGTAGTACAACAGTAATACTTGATCTAAAAGCGTATTGCCACTCTTCATGCTGCAAATATATTTTGCAAAATCATGGAAATTTTAGTAAACAACACTTCACTAGAGTTCCATGCACAATTCTAGTGTGTAGACATCTGTATAGAGTTGGAAAATATGTAAACGAACGGTGACTTAATAGTGAAATGGAGCAATGGGACAATCTCAATCTTAATTTTTACATGACAACCGTAATCATATCATTTATTATTATTGTCATTACCACGATCATAGTTTGATCATTATGAAGGTAACGGTGCAATTAATGGCGATTTCTCTAATCGCTCACTCGAAGATTAAAGCACCGCAGGGCACGAGGTTGACCAAAAAGCGTCCTTTGGTTGTCGTAATAACGTCCATGAACGACCTCGGATCACAGCCTCAAACACTTGAGCAATTCCGCTCTTATTTCCAAAAGATGGGTGGGTTTGTTCACGGCACCTCAAGGAGGACCTGGGCTCGATATTTGATCTAAACGTTCTAAACCTTATAACGCCACAGCAACCGACTTTGTTTATACATAATAAACATATTAAACCAGTATAATTATTGTTGCATAATCAGCATAATTGCTGTGGCATGAGTGTTTTACAATATCCACAAGTCAGAATAAACTGTTTGTATATGATAGATCTAATTGCTTTAACTTACTGGTTTGTATTCTTCGTCTGTTGGTGGGTACTTGAGGTCTGGACCAAAGTTCACGGAAACCTGGGCATTTACAAGACAAGTCGCGGTCAAGGTAAATTTGGAAAACTTTTTACGGTCAACGGTACGTAGATTTCAATATTACTTACGAGACACCAAAAACTTGAACTAAATTTTAAACCATCAGGTATAAATGTTAAATGTCTAAACCATCAGGCATAAATTGATTGACGTCTGATATATTTTAGGTGGGAAAAATAAATGGCTAGCTCGCAGCTAAACCGTCATTGTCCACTTGTTCTTCAGGTATTTGGAGGACATTACCTTGCGGGTTTCTATTATCTCTCATGGGTTTTATTTGAACGTTTTGGAAGCAAATAAATAATTTTAAGACGGGAACGACCACAGACTTTGTAAACTTGTCACCATCTTCAACATGTTCAATTAAGATTTTTTACGTCACTTCCGGTGACTAAAGAATTTGCTGCTTGCAATGTTAAGGTGTTATGAAATTTTGTTAAAACGTTGCTGAAATTGCTGGAAACAGTCAAAACTTACAAATTTTTACAACTTTCTGTGCACCTTTCCTAAATACAATCCTAATTTCAACTAATCAACGTAGATTCACTCAATGAGTCAGATTCTGAGTTGGTTTGCGATGAGTTCGGATGCAAACTCTTCTTAAATTCCTTTATTTTCCGATACAGCTACACCTCTTAACGGAGAAATTTCAGCAGGGTTTTGATAATTAAAAACAACCTAAAAACAGCAAAAAACAAATACCGATGATAATGGCAACATCTTTCAAATATATATGAGGAGTGTAAAGGATGTGAAAAAGCTTGGAGAACAGCTGTATAAAGCGATTTTCGTTTGAACTTGAAAAACTCGTTCGCTCTATGTTTACTGCCTACTGGCTTTTAATTCATCTGCCAACGCCAGGAGAGATAAAAACAGCAACACTTTAGTGGTTCTCAGTCAAACTGTTCGTTTGCCCAGTTACAAAGGACTTACAAACTGTAGCTGTTCGTTCACAGTCTATTAGTGGAACACAACATTGTTAGCTGTGTACAGAATCTTGTTCTCCCGACTAACCAAAATCAAAGCACAGCATCAAATGAACATGCTCCATAATCCAATGAGATTGCACGTGCGTTCAATGAGTGTTCGCAGAACCAATCAAAACTCCAGAAACTTGGTTCGCGTTCGGTTCGCCTGTTTTCGTTCAAGTTCAAACGAAAACCGCTGTAATGGTAAAGAGACGCGAGATATGATTACGATTATCTGCTCTGCGTCCAAGACAAGAGTAGTTTTTCCTACTGTTTTTTTTTTTAAATTTCTCTCATATGATATAAAACTTGTTGAACAAGACACAAAATTACCTACAGTTCTGCTTCTCAAGATGAAATTTTTGCTAACGGAATTGGTATATAGCTGTCCTATTCTGTCACACTGCTGGAAGATATCACAGTGCCACTTACCGTGCAACTCTTGTACAGTGACAAAGCTGGGAAATATGTTCCATCATATATCTCTTCCCATGCCTCGCCCTGGAAAATAAAAAGAGTAGAATTTTCGCACAACTAGAAATTGAGTGATTTCCAAAAAATAGCGAAAGGGGGCTAATGCTCGAAACATCAACTTCACCTTTTGTCTGCAATTTTTTATATTATTATCTTTATCGCTATCGTTAAAAACCATAATTATCTTTAAATCATTATCATTACAGTGTGAATGAGAGTAAATGAATTTTTTTTTCAGGCAAATATCTGCAACTGCTTAAGTTGCAACTAAAACTGCGGCGACATTTCTCATACCATTATCATTACAATTATCGTTATCGTCATTTTTATCGTTTTCCTTATCATTATTATTCTTATTCTCATTGTTAACATATGTATAGCCCGTAAAACTAACGAGTCTCTTGCACCAGGTTCATTTCCTAACTTCACCATGACATTTTTAGTTACAACTAACCAAAACCATACGAAAAAGGAAACACGTTTTCCTGTTACAAAGGCAAATTAAACAACGTGCGTTTATTTTTGCCAACCAGGTGATGCCGAGAACTGCACGGCATGAAAACTTGAACTATGTTCGGAATGAATGTGTAAACTGAAATATTTCCTTTATTGATTTAAAGAAAATCAGTCATTTTTGAAAGAGGATAACCCGAAAACTAAATTAATCGTAAACAAGTTATGTCAGAAACTATAATCCGTTCACAAGTCTTGATCCCACATCTCGAAATAAACAACAAAGGTAATTTACCTGAGGGACACCATTTTTGTAGAATTTAATCTGAAAACAAATTGTAAGTTAGTAAACCAACATTGTTTAAACCTAAATAACAAACCAAAATGATTTGTCAAAAATTAATACTAAAAAAGAATAACATTGTTTCCACAATTGGTTTAAAAATAAGCAACTCAACCATAACTAGGCAGTTTGTATTCAGATTGCTTTGATGGCAAAATTGCTTTGGAATTCTTCCCAAAGATTTCACAAAATTTAGATATCAAAAATAATATACAGACTTGACTGAATAACTTGCAATAACACTCAATAAGCAAAAACGTTATAAAAATGATGGGTTGAAGCATATGTGTCCGATGTACACTCCGCTACAGTATTTTGGATAACGTTGTTTCAACAATAACACAAGGCATCATATTGTTTGCACTGCCTTGCTCACAAATAGACTTTGCTCTAATTCTCTCACCTTACTACCAGGCAATGGTTTCAAGTTCTGGAATAAAAAAATAAATATATGATCTCACCGTATCAAAAAAAAATTACAACTAAGTTTAATTAATACACTTGTAATGGCCGCACAAAACATACTAACAATAATAATAATTGAATTTATATTGCGCGTGTTACATAGGGAGATGTTCACACACGCATAACAATGGTCAAGAAACTTTAAAAACGTAAGTGATGAGTAATATAACTGTAACAGTAAGTAAAATAAAACATATGTATTAAATTGTTAATAAAATCTTTTAAAATCATAATTAGTTGTCATGAATATGCTTCTCGAAATAGATAGGTTTTCAACGACTACAACACATACAGTGTACTGCTCGAATAAAAAACTTTTACTACAAAGCGTAATTGATCAATTACTTCACATCGTAAACTGACACAAAATTGCTTCTGGCAAACAACCCACAGTGCGACTAGACAGCAAATCATCGTTGAGAATGTTGACAGAGAGATAACTAGAAGAAGTCTGGTCACAACGGAGCTTGAGAAATGGCAATCGCTAGTGTGGCCTGATTGTAACAAATTCACAGCATGAATAGCATGTTATCTACAACAGACAAATATAGATTATAAAAGCAAACAAAAAAATATTTAAATTAAGCTATTTTCTCGCATTTAACAACCATAAATATAGTATACCAAGTAAAGTCATTTACTTTAACATCGTATGTTAAATAACTATTTCGTTCTAGCACAATTGTGTACCTTTTCAGTCTGATCCACCAAATCTTTTTCTTCAAAATAAAGGTAGTTTTTAAACTTGATTAGCGCCTGTACAAATTAACAACAAACACATGCATATTAGTACTCAGTAGCAATTTATCACCGGGAGAAGGTTTCACTCAGTTTCTAGTTTATTCAAAAAAAACATTTTCTCACAAATGACCACTTTACAGATCATAAAAGTAACAAAGGCTTTGCCTGGTACTGCGGCGATGGTTCACATCACAACAACACTGATTTGCATGTCAAAAGTACAGACTGGTTTGCAGCAATGTCCACTCAACTGAAGTCTTTATACTTGTACTAGATTAGACACTATAAAATGGTCTTCAACCTAGACATGCAACCACCAAAAGCCAAAATGACAAAATTGTAAATGCTATATTAAACGACGTCTTC
>JAOBYH010122987.1:0-11078 GCA_025403525.1 Umimayanthus kanabou
GCATCCCATGCAAGTCCTGGAGCTGTGTAATACCAAGCTGGATCAAGCTTGTAATTTTCCAAGCAAACATCTCTGAAGTTCTCGAAAACATCCGAAAGCAATGATACATCAGTCTTAAGATGCAAATCATGATAATCTCTCATGGTTTTCATATCGAAACCTCTCCATACTTTTCTAGCGTGTTCAGTCTTCTGAAATATATGAATGATTTAATTTAGAATAGAAGGCTTCAATAAGTGGTAACTGGTTATCTAACAGTTCTTCGAATCTGTCTATGTAATCATTGGGATAAACTCCTTTTCGTCTAAGAAGATGTAATTGTTCTCCTTGGTAAAACTTGAAATACATCGGAAGGATTTATTCGGTAAATTATTAACTAAGCTGTCAAGACTTGCTGACATGAACTTGAAGCTATCAATGAATCTGATATCTCTCGTCACAGCGATTTCTTTCATGACGCCTTTTTCATCCTTTATGAATCTATCTACTTCTATCTTTTTTGTGAAGGAAATATATTTTTCCTCGTTGTTTGGAATACAATTAATTTTACCCTCCGTTGTGCCAAGATTCTTGATAAATAGATGTGCGTCATAACCTGATAAATTGTGAAATATCACAGGGAAAAACTTCGGAACTCGATATTCTAGATTACATGATTTATGTGCTGCGCCACGATATCTTCCTGTCGCCTTCGGCTCGGGACGCTTTGCGTCCTAGTTTAATTATTTTCGGTTCCTTCGACACAGTTCCAATTTTTTGAGTGACAGGATGTTTACGTTCAGACTCTCTCACGGCTCTGGTCCAAGTTTAATTTTACTTGTTCCTAAGTTGTGTCTTATCCCGACAGTTTTCATTTGTCTGTTAATATCTGAGTTAACACCCAACTTCATCGATGGCTAAGGACGCTGGAGAAAGTTATTATAACCTGTTTTAGCTTCAGTATTTAGGACCATATTTGAAGGCATTAACCATGTACCTGGACTTATTGCTAGATCAAGTTTTACTTTCGCCTCCTGAATTGAAAGCTGGAAATGTTGGACAGATTTTGAAATATTTACCTCTCCAACGGCGTCTTCAAATAAATTCAAGAATTCCCGTCTAACTTCTTGCACGCTTCCAGTTTCGCCTAAAATACTGCTTCTTAAATTTACTTGTCAGCACAACAGGCAAAACGTAAAAGCTTCGATAGATTGATTTATTCTAGCTTGTCCTACCTTAGTAAGACCATAAGAAACCGGTGTGACGAAGTATTCATATTGTTTCGCAGAGTCAGAATTCGATAAATACTGTATTAAATACTGTATTAAATTCCCACTGCTCGATTTGCCACCCTCATAAGAAAATTTAAAAACACCAGGATAAACATAGTCTGTAGAAGTTGCTCCTCTTCTAGTAACCCAAATATAAACTGCTCCTAAACCGTGGTCTGTCCTCCCTTAAAGCGAAAATCAGAATTTGGATTAACACTGAATTCAGAACAAAGAGAATTATAAGCCGAAACACTGTATTTATTATCTTTGTGACTGAAAACGGGATCACCAGGTAACGGAACTGATGCTCGTGAACCTCCCATCTTAAACAGAATTCGTCTAATCGTAAAATACACGTGAAAACGCAGGAAAGATCTGACCTGATTGGGTAGGCGTAACTTATTGTCTGTGATATCATTTCCATCAATCAGTGCAAAATTTAGCTGCTGCGGCCAATAACTCATCTTCGGACTAGACAACCAGTTCAAAGATTCTTTCCTGCTGCAATGTGTTATCTTTGTATTACTGAAAATATCACGAAATGAACAAGGAAAGGATTTGTCAGCTGTGACAAATATATATCTTGATTTACAAGAGCGTCAGACAATGAATGGGCTTTGGTTGAGAAAGAAATAGGAGGTATGCTTAAATTTGGCTTAGAATTTAGTAGAACGAATTCGTATAACGCTAATATTCATGCTAATGAGTTGGGGTAATATGCTAATACTGTGTGCAGTGAACCACATAGAAATACTATTTTTTGGTAAGAACGTCTAATTTTTTGGCTGAGGCTGAATGTTCTTAAGTATTTTGAGGATTTCAGCCTCAAATGTTCTTAAAATGTTCTTAAACATAATTGTTAGTTTTGGATGTGCAGTTGTTATTTTCCATTCATACAAACAAATTTAACCGCTACCCCGGCCTGCAAGAAATAAATATAACAATAAATAATAAATGATTAATAATAAACGTTTAAAACAAACTTGTACATCCACAACACTACAGGCAATGTTGTAGTAATGAACATTAGCCGAGAAAAAAAATTCCATGATCTTGTACAGTATGCAAAATAAAAGTTGTTTGCCTTTCCTCAGCTTCGAGTATGTTCTTACATAAAAGGAAAAAAAGGTATTGTACTCGAATGCTACAATCGGTGCAACAGTAAAGAGCGGAAAGAAATAATTGCTTTGACCCGCCAAAGGGTTGGAAATGAAGCCGCCAAGTTGCCTCACAACGTGGTCAACATTTACCTCACCCTTTCCGAAAAGGCAGTAACGAAAATAATTCAAGGTGTGGTGAGAAAGGCTTTGTCTGAGCAGCTGAGGGAACCCAAATTAGCGGATGTGGAGAGCACGGAAGAGCGCAACCTGTGTCAAAGTATGACCAAGAACTCGCGGAAAATGCTGCCGGAAGACAGGAGGGCAGAAGAACTCAAGGCAAAGATGCAAAACAATTTCCTGGAATTTTCTTCTTCAGTCGGTGACGGCGCGGAACCTTCGTCAAAGAAACCACAGCTGTCGGACACAGCAAGAGCAGCGCACGTGGCTCACACCGATAACTGTGCCAACGGCAGTTAAAACCGCGAGTAGTGTGAAACCATGTTTCTTAAATATAGCCTTGATTTTGTCTTTCAAAGACATTCGCTGTTCTATCTCTTCGTTTTCTCTTTCAAGTCTATTTCTTCGTTTTCTTCGTTGTTACAGTCTATGTTTTCTTTTTGAGCTTCTAGAGCTGTTTCACGCGTTTCTTTTAATTGACCTATTTTATTTTCACGCCTTGCGATTTCCTCTTTATTAGTTTCAACATTTTTTCAGCTGGTTCACCAAGTTCATTAAGAATAGTTTTGGGGAGTCTTTCATTAACTTAACCACCTGAATTGAAGAAAGGATGATATTTTCCACCTGATCGGGATTATCTCACGAACACCTTGTCATATTTATCTGTCGTAGCTGTGAATGATGCTTTTAATTGGTTAAAGTCTGGAAATTTTTCCCGGCCTAATTTTGTCCCAAGCAGTATCAACATTTTTAAGTCGTTCCCAAACGGGTTCAAAATTTGGCTCGCTCTCTTTATTAATGGTGCAGTATCACTTATATCTCCACCAAATGAAGTTTCTTCGTGAGTTCTGTCACGATACAGATTAAATATATCTTCTGAACCACGTCTGGACGAAGTTGAAGCCATGTGAATAAAGTCACCAGTTTCATCACCTCCAGCAGTATTAGGCTCAAAAGGATTCGTCTTTTCAGGATTAATATCCATTGTAAATTATGTATTTTAGAAGTAAATACATAATCTTCATAACTATCTCAGAATCCGAAACTTTGTTTCGAAGCTAAGCGTCAAATAGCGAAGCGTCAAAAGAACCTAGTCGCAGCAAAACCAAAAAGAAACATCCCTCCAACGACGTACATCATTTCGTAAGCTTTCTGATTTTTCGAGGGTCTGTAATAATCAGAAAAAACTGGTTCAGTTAGATCGAGATTTTCGTTTGATAATTTTAAAGCTTCGTCAGTATCCTCAAAATTCTGAGAAGCGATGTCATTATTTCGTCTATTCTGTTCTTGCCAATCAAGTAGTTTCTCTCGATTTTCTTGGTAATTAGCGTAATCTTTTTGGATTTTTCTGGAAATTCCCCAACATATGACTTGTAGATTTTTTGTATTTTCTGGATTTTGTGAAGATCTCACAATTCTGTTTTGTAGATTTTCTTGATTTTTTTTGGAAAATCTACAAGTCGGGGGTTGGGGAATTTTTGGATTTTCTGGAAATCCAGAATTACGTTGGTCTTGGAGTGTGCCTGATTTACGCGAGTCTTTGTAGCGTGTGCTAGAAAACAGAATTACGTTGATCTTGTAGCGTGCGCCAGATTTACGTTGATCTGGAAGCGTGCGCCATAATCCACTTTTATAACTACTCGCCAAGTTATGAAATTTTATATCTCGAGCTCTAACACTCGCCCATAGCTAAGAAATTTTAAAATCGGCTGAGAAACCAACATGCGACATTTTGGTGCTCAACTTCTTACACGAGCTCAGAAATCTTTATATGGGCTGAGAAACGAAAATAGGGCTCTGAGAATCTTAACATCGATTCAGAATCCAAAATGCGACTCTGGGCTGACCTCCTTTTTGTTTCTGTTGATTAAGAACCGAACAAAGCCAAGATATGGGTGGTCTGTGTACATACAGACCGTAATAACTCCCCTCGTTCAAAAACGAACGAAGGCGAGATTTTGAAGGCCTGAGTATATATACAGACCAAATTAACACGCCCTTATTCAAAAGCAAACAGGGGCGAGAATTGGGTGGTCTGTATACTATGGACTGTATACAGACCAAAATATCTAGCCGTTTTTCGGAAATGAACAACGAGATTTGGGTCGTCTGTATTATAAACTGTATACAGACCAAATTATCTCGCCGTTGTTCGGAAATGGGTTTGTATTATAGACTTTATGCAGACGAAAATATCTCGCCATTGTTCGGGAATGAACGGCGATATTTGGGTCGGCTGTCTTATATACTGTATACTGACGTCCAATGACGTAGCAGTGTCCAGTCTCTAAACCAATATGGCGGAACAACGCGTACGCCTAGTTTCTCATCTTCTTGGATTCTTTCAAGTCTTGTAGCCTGTATACAGGTAAAGTTAGTTATGTTAACTGTACTCCATTGTGACCTTGAGAAGCAAATCATCGGTCCATATAAAGGAATTAAGGGCTTCCATGTCGCTTTTCTTTGGAGTTTGCTTCGATTTAGACGTTTTAAAGTTGATTTTTTAACTGGAAAAGCACGAGCCGAGCAAACAGAACAAATTTACTGCCACTATAGCGCGTTCTATGGTGCATGCTCTGAACTCTGAAGACATTTTATTGCAAAGGAGCCATGAATACTAGAGTGAATCCGGATACCATCGGATGCGTGTGGATGGGCGAATTCGATTTGAATACGCTACGTAAGGAAGGGGAAATTTTTGAATCCGGAAAGAAAAAGTTGCGGATTCAAAAATATCCGTATGTGGGCCTTACTCGTTCAATATGGAATTAATTTGCACTTGTGTGTTTTAAAGAGCGTTTTTGGATCTTTAAGGGATTACCTGAATATTAGAGGTATCCAGACTACTGGGAGGCACGTTGAATTAGTAGCAAGGGCCTTTTCTGCATGGGAGCAGAAGCTGCCTATTAAGCTCTCACACGAACAGCATAACAACAACCTGTTGTCGGAGTACCGCAACCGCTTAGCCAGCCACGACCTTGATGACCCCAATTCTGCTGCCACAGAATGGCTGGATGACATGACAAAATGGCCCAAAGTTGATTTAGGGAAGATATTTTCCTTTATTCTCCTCCGCAAGGAATTTGATAGTACTTACATTGGAAAATACAAAGACCACAAGGCATTCTCTTATTGGAAAAGCAACTTTGTTGGTGCTATCTACTTTTCACAAAACAAGGGTGACAAGTGTGTTTTAAAGGGTGTTGTTACTCCCTCACAGCGAATACGACAAGACCCCCACAAAGTATGGGTTGCCTTAAACAGTAATGGTAGCATTGCATGTGGATGGTGCAGTTGTATTGCAGGCACTAGTGCAACCTGCAATCATATTATTGCACTGTTGTATAAAGTTAATTTTGCAGTAGAGAATGGATTTTCTGATCCAGCATGTACGTCTGTTCCCTGTGGTTGTAACCATTCCACAAGAAAAGATGTTCAGCCAGGGAAAATAATCGAAATGAACATTCGAAAAGATAAATCATCAAAAATTGATGGGGCTACAGCAATTATCACTGATTATTGGAGGGCATTCGATCCAAGGAGAAGTGGGCAGCGAGAAGTAAACGAAACCAAAAAAGCACAGTTCCTGGACGGGCTGAAAAAAATCAGACCTACAGCACAAGTATTTAAAAGTGTTGAGTCACGCTTGCACAGCCAACCAAGACAAAAGTTGTACAAGACCGAGTGTGCAGAAAAATACTGCAGCACTCTGAAAGGGGATGAACCAGAGCAAGAACAAATAAATGGTTTCCTGGCAACAATACCATTATCTGCTGAAGAAGTTAATGACATTGAAAAAGAAACTAAAGGCCAGTCAAGCTCAGTGTCATGGAAAGATCACAGAAAGGGTAGAATAACTTCTTCTAATTTCAAGGATGTGTGTACAAAAATTGATTCTTTAGCTAGAGCACGTGGAAGTGTAAAGCCAAAAACAACCCCTTTGATTGCAAAGTTAATGTATGGCACTGAGAATTTAGATCACATCCCAGCAGTAAAATGGGGTAGTCAGAATGAAGACAAAGCCCTTAGCGAATTCCATGCCATTGCTCTTACAAAGCACAGAAACTGCAAAATAATGAAAACTGGGTTACGTGTGTTAAATACCAAACCGTTTATTGGTGCGAGCCCAGACGGTATGACTTGTTTTTGTTGTGGAGAAGCAGTAATTGAAATAAAGTGCCCATACAGTATCCGTTGCTCATCTGTTGCTGCCAGCTGGAAAGAGACAGATTTTCTTGAACATAAAAACAATACCATCCAGCTGAAAAGAGACCATAAATACTATTACCAAGTTACTGGACAAATGGCTGTCACTGGCATCAGCAAGTGTCATTTTCTGGTTTGGACACAAAAGGAATTGCATATTGAAGTCATTGAGTTTGATGCCAATTTTTGGGCTAATGTCCTGTTAAAACTTGAGGTTTTTTTCAAGTCATTTATGGTGAAAGTCCTGCTAGGATTGCGCACTATCTTTTCTGTGCTGTATGTGAGAAAGTTGTGTTGGAGGGTGAAGAGCTTCCTGCTGGTGAATCACCTAACAGTGTTTGCTGTGACAAGTGTACTGCATGGTTTCACTGTAGACGTGTGCAAGTCTCAAGCATCAACGAGGATCAAGAGTGGCTCTGCAGTGCTTGCCTAGAGGATCTCATGCCAGATGATATTAGTACAGATTAGTTACAAAAAGCACTGTTTGGATCTAATGAGTGCTGCAATTTTTGTATAGTGCAAGCAGTAAATCAACAAAACATTGCTTACTAAATAGTGCAAAGTAGAAGTAATGAAATATTTTTGTATACCGTAAAAGCTCTAATAACCCCCCTCTCTAATAAGCCCCCTCCCCCTTCCAGAGGATCTGAAATTTCATAGGCCCCCTGAGGGCTTATAAGAGCTTTTACGGTAATTTATGAATACTGTTTTATTGATTTGAATTCAAGATATTACTCAAATCACAAGGTTTGATATGAACTTCAGAAAAATATTTATTGTTAACTGCATAAATTAAAATTCAACATCCTGATATTATAATTCAAACACACAATGGATCTTTTAAGCAAGTAAGAGCACATACAGTTTTTACTATGTCATCACATAAAGGTAGATTCCTAACTGGCAAGATATTCTTTAAAATTTGGTACTGTTTTAGTCGACCTATTGCCTGCTCGACATAAACACGAACATTTGCAATACGTGATGTTTCTCTGACTTCTGCTGCAGCCATCTGCATTCCTGCTCTTGTGCTTGGTGGAATACACAAGGAAGCATTATGTAGTAACAATTGCTCCATAATCTTGAATCCTCGGTCAGCCATTATATGATCATACGGCTCAACATGATTTAAGAATCCGCAGTCCTGTACTATGAATTTGTCTGTTGCCCTGCCACCATAACACTGTGAAACATATGACGTCACCCCATTTGGTGTGATGGCTACAAGGAATTTAATTGTACAGTGGTGTTTGTAGTCTGACCATAGGGCTGCCTGGATATCCAAAGCACTTGGCGTCTCGGTAAAAACTTCTGAGCAGTCAATAATGCAACGTACATTGGGATAAAGCCGTCTAAATGAATCAGGTAACTCCAGCTTCACTTGACCCTTGCTTGGCCACATAATAAGCCAGCTCAGTTCCTTTGACAAAAATCGCAGCCATGTTGCAATAGTAGATGATACAATGGACACTGAGACTTTGAACCTAAATGCTAGGTCCTCTTCGATCAAACCAAGCCTTAACCTCATAAGGGTCATAAGAAATTCCTGTTCAAGGCTCATTTTTCTAGGTGGCCCTCTTTTGATTAGTGGTGGCTCCACACCAGCTTCTTCATAGAGACCAAAGAATTCGGCTAGACGTTCTGTGGTACTGTCCTTGGGGTTTTCTTTCCTGTCTTGTGATTGGCCTTTCCAATAGTTCATGTTTTTAGCTTTGGGAGACAAATACTGAAATAAGTAATGGAAAGTTTGAGCATTGGGTAGTCCCGTATACACTTGCACCATTCCCTCTCTAGTTACATATTCAAAAACAAGATCAGGTCTGGGCATTTCTGGCTCCCAGTCTGAATACTCTGACTGTGATAATTCAGATTCAGTATTAAAAAGAAAATCAAGCTCTTCATTATTATGATCATTTGGGTCATTATCATCACTGTCCTCGTCAACTGGCTCATTTGATTGGGGTTCAGCTGGCCCAAGTCTTCTAATATGCTCCTTCTCGTGGGGGTTTTGTCATGTTTGGACTGCAATGACAAAAAATATTCTGGATGGGGATTCTGTAGAGTAGGTTCACCTTCTAGAAAATGGTTCGCACAGACATATGTTCCATTGCCTGGTGAAAATTGATCTCTTAATCCTGGAGATATTTTTTTCTATCCACATTTGGCGTTTGTCTTTTGCTACTGTGGACCTGAAGAAACGCATTTCTTTTACATAAGAATGAATGACATATTTTGGGGGATATCTATCATCATTGTCGCAACCACCAACGCAGCAGCGGGCTTTTTTGGGCTTGGTTGCAGACATCTTGCAGTACCTGAAATGATTATTTGCTAAAAGCAATCAAGTGTATGTAGTTAAGGACTCTATTAATTTTTAGGTCAGATAAAAAAAACGCAGAAAAAACGATACCATGAGTGAATTGCACGCTTCGCCGCCACACACACAAGCTCGAAACATTTGCCCCAAAAGCGGCGAAATTTCCACTTCAGCTTGTCGGTTTTGCTTGAAAATTCTAATAAAGACACTTACCTCTTATGTGAGTGAACTCTCAGAGTCGGAGGATTGCATAAAAGAGACAGAAATGACGAATTTGTAGGTAGAGTTGCTTCGCGTACGAAAAACTTGTCATGTTTACTTGGCTTAGCGACCGCGCCTCCGGATTCCTTGCCTACTGAACAAAATGGCGGCGAAAACCGTGAAAAGGCCTATTAATTTGCACGAAGGTGTTTTAAAGAGAATAAAAATTGCGCGAACACAATTTGATCTCTTATAAAACACACAAGTACAAATTAATTTGTTATTGAACGAGTAAAAGGTTCGATACACTGAAAAAATTATTTTATTGCAAAGTTCAAAGTGCACGAACAGCCTCAGCATTCACATTTAAAATTAGCAGATTCGTGGCTGTCAGGGCTTTTGGTCACTATCAAGATTCTTGTCACACCATGCATAGCACGTCAGATCACGCAACTTTCTTGTTGGCGCGTGACTGGTTTATTTTGAATAGCTTTGATTCTGGGCCAATCAGATTGTATTTTTTTGTATTTGTAATTGCACGGAATTGTTGAAGTATATTTCCACAATAATTCTGTATGAAGAATTTGTGCGAAAGATGAGTTTGCTTTGTTGCTTGATACTGTCATAGCTTTTAAAAAAAGTCACGTTTGCATTCTCACCAACTGCTCCGATTTGGATTTGAGAAATTTCTTTATAATGAACTCAATGCATTCCAGATGTGCAGAACTGTGTTGAAAATAGATTATATTACGCTTTATATTTGAACAATACTAACTGAAGGACATACCGCCCCACTAAAGGTCAGCAGTTCGAGTACTGTACGATTGCTTTTATTAAAAGGTGAGTCATGATATATTACTCAATAATCTTTCTTAAAATTCATACAATGTACTGTACTTGTCATTAAATGGAATTATCGGTAAATCATCCGACGTTTCTAAGAGGGCGGGGAGAAACTGATTGACGTTTCTCGTGGAACAATCGATATATGCGGCTTCCGTTTCACGTGTTGAGTTAAAAGATAAAAGTAATCTTCAAGATTTTCAGTCTTCCAGAATATTTAAAGCTTCAAGTGAGTTCTCGGCGTTGAACTTTACTTTGTTCTTTATGAATTCTTTGATCTCGCACGCAATAAATATGATAGTACTGTTAGTTCAAAAATCACGTAACGTAAAAAAATTTATCTTATCCGCAGTGTAGAAAGGGACTGAAAAATACTCACAAAACCTATTTAAACTTTAATGAGGTCGAGAAAAAGTTCAATGAAAACCATCCGCTTTAAGAATCATTCAGGGTTTGATCCAATGGCCTGAAGTAATATCCAATGACGTAAAGTAAGATCCAACGATATGAATAGAAGTGTTTGATGCAATGACATGAAGTATTTGATACAGTGACATGAAATATTTGATACAGTGACATGAAGTGATTGATACAGTGACATGAAGTGACTGATACAGTGACATGAAGTCTTTGATCGAACGACATGAAGTCTTTGATACAGTGACACGAAGTGTTTGTTTCAGTATAATAATAATAATAATAATAATAATAATAATAATAGTAATAATGATAATAGTCTTTAAAATATCGCTAAAAATACATACCAACAAAATACAGGACCGCAAGGTTTGAAACATTGTTTAAACAAGAGACTCCAAGGAGACTTCACTCTGGCCGAATTTAATTGACCCATATGACAATGTAGAAGTTAATTGACCATATAGAATATTCTTTCAAGGCGTCATTGAATTCCAAAGTATCATGAAACAACCTACTGGTCTCGAATAGTGTTAAGGAATCGCTCTTCTCCTCCAACCACTGGTT
>JAOBYH010123098.1:0-11077 GCA_025403525.1 Umimayanthus kanabou
TCCATCATATCAGGTTGACGAGTACGAAAGTGATTTTGGTGTTAGTGACATGGATGATGATTCAGAGGAAATTCTCACCAATAAGCCAGTCTTTACAAGATCTGTTAGGCAAGTGAAATTCTGGACACGTTTTGATGTATAAATCATAAAAACAATAGCAAGCATATTTTTGATCATTCACTTGGCAAAGTTTACGTATATTAGTCAGAAAAAAAGGTTGTATATGTTTTTACTGACTGATACGAGCAATGAATATATACTCATAACATTTAGGAGACTCATACTCAAAAAGGTTGTTCATTGAAAAGTACAATAACAATGCAAATTACTTATTTTTTTTTCTATTCCGGAACACCCTAAAGACTGCTAAAACTTTAAATGGCCTTAAGCATGTCTTACACCTATGCCAATTAATTATTACTGTAGTTTTTAAATAACGAAAATTAATATTTAAATATTTAAACAAAGAACCGTTAGCCGTAAAATTGCTAAAATTCTAACCGTTAGCCGTAAAAATACTAAAATTTTAACCGTTAGACGTAATAGCTACACCCCCATTGAGACCCTCTATGATATATATATATATATATGTGTGTGTGTAATTAAAAACGTCTTCATTTATAAGTTAGATCGATGCAATAAAGAATATTTGCTGGATGTCTGGGGATTAAAAACCAATACAGCACTCACACATTTTACACACACTTCAAAAGACAACACCACGGTAATACAATAATACACCTTAACACCATACCTAACCAACGAACTCATGCCAGACATATAATCACCCAAATTAGGTCATTGAACAACATCGTTCATTTTCTCCATAAAAAAAACAGTTTTTCATCCTTTTCAAATTTCAGTCTAACCCATGCGATTACCTATGTAGAACGTTTTCGACGAAGTATTTTCAAAAATTCCATTCGAAATGGTCGACTCATTGTTGCATAAATTAAAGGATTTATCACACTGCTAAAAAGACCAGGGAAAGAATAATAAAAGTTATGAAACTTGCGACTGCTTTCGTCAATCAATTTTAAAGAATTCAAAATGACGATAATAAACGGTGGAAGCCAGCAGATGTAAAAACCAATCACGACAACTGCTAGCATTTTGGTGATCTTCGCCTCCTCAACTCCATAGGAAGAGTGTCCTTCTTGTGACGATGCAGCAGCTGCAATGTTGTGTCGACGGATGGTTTGGCAGATCGTTAGACAGCATGCAGTAATAACGAAACTAATGATACCAAAAAATAAGATGAAAACAACTACAAAAAACGTTGAAGCACTTTTACTAGGAAACACTGGCAACAAAACTGATGGATTAGCAGGATAAGGTCGGAAATGAATTCCAGAAACATGGAGACCCACAACAAATGTAATTACTGAAACAACCCATGCATTGATAGCCATGACCGCAGAACTTTTCTTGGAGTAAATCTTACTGTACAACGTGGGTCTAACAACTCGGAAATATCTATTAATTGCCACCAGCATCATTGTTAGCAGTGAAGTTGTTCCTAAAATATATCCACAGTATCGGTGAATCTCAAAGCCTACGATTCCCCCAATCCACTCATCTGCGACTGAAGCGGAAGCTTCAAAGGGCATGATCAAAACAGCCATGAGAAGGTCGGTGAGGGCTAGTGACAGTATAAAGGTGTTGGTGATGGTGCGAAGTGAGGTATTTCTGTAAAATGCCACACAAACTAGTGTGTTACCCACAAAGGCTGTGAGATCCAGGACAAGAAAGATGCAAGATTCAACAACAACTAAAACAATGCCTCTAGAAGAATCACTCACTGAAGCATTCATCAAGGAGGTTGCCTGCTCATTGCTGTTCATATTGTACACAGAATATGTCTTCCTTTACTGCCTCTTCTAGCAAAAGGGTTGATCGAGTTATATATTTGCAATTGAAACGTTTGTTGAACGGGAGGGCTACAATCAAGTTAATAAGAAGGCGATGTAGATGAGAGGATTCAACCCAAACTTTCAGTTCCTCTCTTTAAAGCGCGAAGAGCTGATTTCTATCGTTGATTAGGATTCGTAACAAAGAAACACGTTGATCAGTCGCTCTATTTTCTTAACAATTTCTGAAGCAGCTTCCTCAAAATAGCGTCACTTTCGTCATTCACTGTAGAGAAACGTAGACACTTTGTTTTTCTCGCTGACAGCAGGTACGTTTTTCTGGTCTCGGTATTTTGCTGTTTTCCATTAAAAAGACATTACAGGCTTCAACACATGATGTAGTATTTCAGGCAATATTGCCCTCAATACTTCAGAAGTGGAATTCGATTCTACTTCTGCAACGTTACACGCAATAATTTCAAGAATACTCCAACTAACTTGTCTGACTATATTGCCATACAGATTGCGCTATACCCGACGAAATATGAATAATTTGCTTTGAAGAAAATATAATTGACAAAACCGTGATAACAAACGAAATGTACAATATTAAAAGCACGACAGGAAGTCAAAAATATAAATCTTAGAAAGTGAGACGAAGCATCAGCGAAATGCACAAGAACGGACAAAACTTAGTCATTGATCATTTGTGTTACAAAAAACGAAATTGACAAAAAAATAGAATGAGCATTTGAGTTCAGTTCGTAAGCAAACGAAACTGGTTGTTGGGGATAGTAACATCTTTAGTTTCAATATATATTTTTAAATATTCTTAGATATTTAAAAATATCATGTTTGTACGCTAACTAATGACTCACAAGTCTATTGGTATTTGACTCATTTGAATATAATGTGAATATTAGTTTCAGTATTCATCAGTTATCATACTTAGTCATGTCTTAACTTAAAAGTGTCATCAATAACTTCCGGCAAATTGATTACTTTATTAAAGAGCTACGCACTTGCAAATCAACAGAAAAATTACCTATCACACCCAAAGCAAATGTATGTATGTGTTATGATCTATGTTTCACTATTTTTTGCACTAGATTCTCAATTTAAACTGCTTGTTTGATACAAGGCTATTTTATGTCTTGTTGATTCGTTACCCACAATTAAAGAGCTGTAAGATCCAGACCACTAAAGATGCAAGACTCCTCAACTAAAACGATACCCTTAGAAGTTGCACCAACTGAACTATTCGTCAATGAGAACGCTTGTTCACTTGTTCATGTTGTACACAAAATGTCTTTTATGATGCTTCTACTTGCCAAAGTGACTGGTTGATTAATCTCGCAACTAACGCATTCAATAAAGGGCAACACTACAGTGAATCAAGTTAAAAACAGACGATGTTAGTCTTACACTTAGAAAACCTTAGCCAAATCTTAATTTCTTCTCTCTCATGGGTGGCGAGCTAATTTCTACCACCGGTCAGGACTCACAACAAGAAAGAAAGTCAATCACTGTTCTCTACGCCCGCTTTCTTTGCCACAATTCTAACGAACAGGCAGCGATTTTGGTATTTTATTTCGTCAATTCGTGGAACAGCTTGCTTAAAATAACCTTATAACTTTCGTCTTTATCAGGCTTTAGTGAAATGCGAAAGCTTTGCTTTTCTCGCTAATATCAAGCACATTTTCTTAGTATTGTGCTGTCGGAGTTTTCATTTAAATAGAAACTACAGGCCTCAACACATGATACACAATACTGCCCATAACATTGGAGAAGTTAGAGTTGGATTGTTACACGCAACAATCTCCAGGGATACTCCACTAATAATTCTGATTATATTCAGTTGCCACAAGTACTCATATTGTGCTATACCTGACAAAATATAAATAACTTGCTTTGAAGAAAATATAATTCACAAAACCCTGAAAGCAAACGAAATGAATACGGCAGGAGGTCAAAAAACATATTGCCCATCAAATTGCAGAAGTAAAATTCGATTTTACCTCTGCAACTTTCAAGGGATACCCCACTAACTATTCTGACTATATTGCCACATGTACACATATTGTGCTTTACCTGAAGAAATATAAATAACTTGCTTTGAAGAAAACATAATTCACAAAACCTTGACAACAAACGAAATGAGCAATATTTATAACAGCACAGCAGGAGGTCAAAAAACAAAACTTAAAAACTGGGACGAAGCGTTAACGAAATGCATAAGAACGTAGCAAACATTTTATTTGACCAGTTGTACTGGTTTCTTTTATGGTTGCAGCCCCCAGTTTATGGAACCGGTTACAGAGCGCAGCAATCCCATTAATCTAATTCATGTTACATGTTTTACTGTTTTCAAATCGCCTAACCCATAGTAAATATGTAACGTACACTTAAATTCAATTTCTCATTCACCAATGATTAAGTTAATGTTTTGAGAAATCGGGCCCATTTCGCCAACTGAAGCCTCGTGCTAAAACAATTTTTCGATCATTTCAAGGAAATGTCAAAAACCCTTCAGTACACCTTCAATAAACTGTAAAGCAACACAATTCGTTTCCTAAAGCATTTCATTATCGTCTTTTACGATACCAGTTCAATAAAGCAGCAATTCTATTTGGCAAAAAATTTGATCTAAAGAGTCAGCAGCTCATATATCCCACAATTATATTTACAATTACTAAAATGCACATTTTTAAAAGAGATTCCGCTCGCCTCCAGATCTATTGACCAACATTTTCTCAATAAAAAATTGGCTTTCCCAAAAATTTAAAATCGTCGCAGAGTAACGAAATTGTCTCTGAGAGTAACGAATGATTCCATTAAACACATAGACAGTTTGAATTAGTTATCTATTTTATTTATTTATTTACACAAGTTCGCAAAAGGAAGGTACTAGATTAAAGGACAAGGTGTCCTCTACAAGACCTATTTAACCAACCCAACCCAATGATAAGAAACAGGAACCTGAACCCAAGCTATAATTAAATTAATAAGTTAAAACTAAGAGCTACTACAATCTAGATAATAACAAAGCAAAAACTATCAAAAACACCTACAAGAACACGCTTGGTAAAGAACATTGTTACAAATAGTCAGCCATCAGGATTCGATTAAGTCTTTTAAGAAGGGCATAAATCAAATTAACTTTTAAATATTTTGTTCTCCTTAGGCTGGTCATAGGCTGTGTTACGGTATAGGTTAGTATTGATTTAGGGACTGTAGTTAGAATAATCTCAGAATCTTCTTACGATGCACAAACCCACCTAATTTTTCCCGTTTAAAATAGACCAGTTTCCTATTCACAATTGCCGCTGGTTACAATGACTATAGACTCGTTTTTGCAGGGTTAGCCTCAACTTGGTGTTGAATCTACATAAATACCGGCGAGATCTGAATCTCCAACAATACACAGTTGTGAATAGGTCATATTCACACTGGAATTTATAAAAATTTAACATCAAGTCGAGGCTAACCCTGCAAAAACGAGTCTATAGTCATTGTAATCAGCGGCAACTGAGAATAGGGAACTGGTCTATTGCTAAAATTTGTGAACATTATCAAACTTCAATTATGCAAATTTATATTCTTATATCAAAAGGGCTTTCTTTCTGAGAGTTTCAACTTTATGTTTTCGACAAATAGTCAGGCACACTCGAGCTCTTATAATACTAGGAACAAATATTCTTTCCACTTGCCTTATGGTAGAACGAACATCAAGAAATTCTCTGTTCGATTTCAAGGTCCTAAACTGTATAATTTTCTAAATGATGAAAATGAAGGAAGAATCGAGTATTACCTTTTTTATGACTAGGCTTAAAACGTTTTTAGTGTCTTCGTAGTTTGAAATGGTGAAGATTTTTAAGAAAAATCTTTCGGCATAATTTTGCCCTTCTTTTCATTTGGTTTGTTTGCTTATGCATCTGCGTTTCTTTTGCTACTTTAGTTTGTTTGTGTTTGTATTTGCAATTCAACTTACCAAATTAGGACAACGGACATCACCGTTCTACTTCTTTCTCCAAACAAAAACAGTTTTTCAACCTTTTTATATTATAGTTTAACGCATGCGATTACCTACATGTATATAGAACGTTTTCCACGAAGTCATAATTTTCAAAAACTCCATTCGAAATGGTCGACTCATTGTTGCATAAATTAAGGGATTTATCACACTACTAAAAAGAGCAGGAAAAGAATAAAAAAAGTTACGAAACTTGCGACTACTTTCGTCAATCAATTTTAAAGAATTCAAAATGACGACAATAGCAGGAGGAAACCAGCAGATGTAGAAACCAATTACGACAGCTGCTAGTATTTTCGTGATCTTCGCCTCCTCAACTCCATAGGAAGAGTGTTCTTGTGACGATGCAGCAGCTGCAATGTTGTGTTGACGGATGGTTTGGTAGATCTTCAGACAGCATGCAGTAATAACGAAACTAGTAACACCAAAAAATAAGCTGTATACAGTGATAAAAAACGTCAAAGCACTTGAACTAGGAAACACTGGCAACAGAATTGACGGATTAGCAGGATAGGGTCGGAAATGAATTCCAGAAACATCGAGACCCACAACAAATGTAATTACTGCAACAATCCATGCAATGACAGCCATGACCGCGGAACTTTTCTTGGAGTAAATCTTACTGTACAATGTGGGCCTAACAACTCGGAAATATCTATTGACTGCCACCAGCATCATTGTTAGCAATGAAGTTGATCCTAAAATATATCCACAGTATCGGTGGATCTCTAAACTTACGATCCCTCCATTCCACTCATCTGCGATTGAAGCGGAAGCTTGAAAGGGCATGATCAAAACAGCCATGAGTAGGTCGGTGAGGGCCAGTGACAGTATAAAGGTGTTGGTGATGGTGCGAAGTGAAGTATTTCTGTAGAGTGCCACACAAACTAGTGTGTTACCCACAAAGGCTGTGAGATCCAGCGCAAGAAAAATGCAAGATTCCACAACAACCAAAACAATGCCTCTAGAAGAGGCACCCACTGAAACATTCATCAAGGAGGTTGGCTGTTCATTGCTGTTCATATTGTACACAGAATATGTTTTCCTTTTCCTCTAGTAGCAAAAGAGTTGATCGATTTATCTTCCAATTGAAACGTTTGTTGAACAGGAAGGCTACAATCGAGTTAACAAGGAGGCGATGTGCATCTGTCAGTAAGATGATTCTTCCCAAATCTTCAGTTCTTCTCTCTAATTTCTATCGCTGATTAGGATTTTTAAAACAAAAGGTTGATCAGTCGCTAAACTCCTTTCTTTCAGTTTAGCGATGCAATGTCTTGATGCGATCTATTTTCTCGAGAATTTCTGAAACAGCTTCTCGCTGACAACAGGCACGTTGTTCTGGTTCAGATTCTTGTCTCGGGATTTCTTCTGTCAATGTTTCCCGTTAAAAAGCAGTTATAGGCCTCAACACATGATGTAATATTTAATTAGCAATATTGCCCTCAATATTGCAGAAGTAGAATTCGATTCTATTTCTGCAACATTACATGCAACAATTTCAAAGATATTTCACAAACTTTTCTGACTATATTGCTAAATGTACATATACTGTGCATATCCGACTAAATATAAATAACTTGCTTTGAAGAAAATAGAGTGATCGTTTGAGTTTAGTTGGTAAACAAACAAAACTGGTTATAGGAGATACAACAAAAGATTGAACACTACATTTACGTTTATTCCACTGTGGCCGAGGTAGACGTATTAGTTCCCGCATTAGTCTCATGTTTAAAAAACTGTTTAAATATCTTTTGCATTGACAATTACCTTCTCTGTAAAATCTCTAATTTCAATATATATTTATAAATATCGATATACCATAATTGTACGCTAACTCGTGACTCACAAGTCTACGGGATTCATGATTTGACTGTATTGAGTATAATGTGAAGATTCGTTTCATGACAAACAGCATCCGTCAGTGTTTATACTTGGTCATATTAAGTGTCCTTACTTCAGGCAAAGTAATTTCTCTAGAATTACGCACTTGCAAATCAACAGAAAAACTACCTATGATTTCAAAACCAAAAGCAGACATGCCAACCTCTGGAGCTTGAAGAAAGGGAGGTTTGCACCACGGCCTTCCCCACCATATCCCCTCAGCTCCCACCATTACCACCACACTGCCCTTTGAAACCCATTATTTTCTGTTGACCTCGCGTTTTCAAAAGACTACGCGACAGGACAGGACAGGCTAATTGGACTCTGAAAGAAGACTGGGGAAGACAACTACGGAAGACAACTACGGAACAAGGCAACTACGTTCAATTACGAAACAATTGATTTTGGCACAAAACTGAGATTTATTGCCGCATTTCCACATTTATCACTCAAACCAACTCTTGTTTGTATAACTTGAACCTCAATTTTTGAACTGTACCAAAAATCGGGAGATTTTGGCAAAAATCAGGAGACAGGGAGAATGCACCAAAATCGGAAAACTGCCGGTAAAATCGGGAGGGTTGGAATGTCTGCAAATGTATTTATATAATCTATGTTTCATTATTTTTTGGACTAGATTCTCCTTTACAGCTGACTATTTAATACAAGTATATCAGTTTTTTGGTTAACACGTTATCAACAAAGGCTGTAAAATCCCGACCACTAAAGATGCAAGACTCGATACCCCTTGAAGTGGCACATACTGCGTACAGAGCAGAGAATAGATGCCTTTATTTAAAAAGGGTAACTCTTTCAGTAAATTACAATCGTAAACCACTGATATCAATAGAGTCCTTAAGGAAATATTATCACGATATATCTACAAAATTACGCACAATTAAATCTACAATTAAAACTACAATTTTGTTCTGATTTCTACCACTGATCACGACTCACAACAAGAAAGCAAGTCAGTTACTGTTGTTTGTCCCAATTCTAGCGAACATGCAGTGTTTTGGTAATATATTTTGTTGGCAATTCCTGAAACAGCTTGCTAAAAATAACCTTATAACTTCCGTCGCTGTCAACTGGTCTTGATATTCGTCGGAGCTTCCATTAAAGAGAAATTACAGGCCTCAACACATCACATAACATTTCACACAATATTGCCCACAATATGCAGAAGTAGATTTCGATTCTACTTCTGCAACACCACATGCAACAATTTCAATGATACCCCACTAACTGTTCTAACTATATTGGCGAAAGTACAGATATTGTGCAATGCCCGACAAAATATAAATAACTTGCTTTGAAGAAAATATAACTCACGAAATCTTGATATCGAACGAAATGAACAATATCAATCGCAAAATTAAAAAACTTAGAAAGTGAGACGAAGCGTCAACGAAATGAACAAGAATGTACAAAATATATTCTTGATCAATTGTACTATAAAACACAGAATTGACGAAAATAGAGTGAGCATTTGAGTTTAGTTCGTAAGCAAACGAAACTGGTTGTTGGAGATACAACAAAACAATGAACACTACACTCACGTTTATATCACCGAGGCTAGAACAAGCTAAGAACAATCACCAGGCTGAAATTTTGATCAGAGAAATTTCAGAATTCGTTTTAATTCTTGTGATCCTATGCATTGCGTATATGTACGATATTGTACGATGTAACGTTTTGTTTGGATTTTGTTCAGTTTGCAACAATATTTCTGTATAACTACTGCACTTCGGTAAATTTATTCCATCAAGATTATCTCGATGCCACCAATGTCAACAAACGCGTATTTCTTAGCGCCTTTTTATTGTTCCGGGAAACTAATCCACTGTTTGGAAATATCAGGAAATAAGAACAACTTGAGAACAATTAGAGGCTGAAATCGCCAACAAGTTAAGAACAGCCCAGCCTCAGCCGAAAGTTAAAGCGTGTATTTTCATGATCAATAGTATTCACCAGTGTCCATACTTGGCCATATTAAGTGATTTATCTACAGTAAAATGCGGAAGCTTTGCTTTTCTCGCTGACAACATGCACGTTGTTCTGCTTGTGGTATTCTGCTGTCGGAGTTTTCCATTGAAAAACAACTATAGGCCTTAACACATGATGTAATATTTCAAGCAATATTGCCCTCAGTATTGCCGAAGTAGATTTCGATTTTACCTCTGCACCATTACACGCAACAATTTCAAGGATACCCCACTAACTGTTCTAACTATACACTCTTTTTTATAAGAACGTCTAATTTGTTGGCTGAGGCTGAATGTTCTTAAATATATTGAAGATTTCAGCCTCAAATGTTCTTAAAATGTTCTTAAACATAATTCAGTGTTAGTATTCGGTGTGCAGTTGTTATTTTCCATTCATAAAAAACAACAGGAGGCACAAGTACGCTTTATTGAATTAGCCGCTACCCCGGACGGCAAGAAAAAATATAATAATAAATAGAAGAAATTTAAAACAAATTTGTACATGCACAACTCTAAAGGCGATGTTGCACTGATGAACATTAGCCGAGAAAAAATTATTTCCACGATCTTGTGCAGTATCCGAAATAAAAGTTCTTCGCCTTTCCTCAGCCTCAGTATGTTCTCAGCGTGTTCTTAAATTTTGGGCATTTTTCTGCCTATTATGGTATGTTATAAAAAAAGTGTAGCCCTGCGTTCAGAATTTATCTATATACACCGATAGTGATGTCTATTACATGCATCTCTAAACCAAGAGATCCAACATCGAGTCAGTAGACTACAGTTAATCTTTCGTCGTGTACGTGGTCCTCTGCATTCAAAAGGCTATATTTTCACGATGGGTATGACAAATGGCAACTTGCATACATGTAATAGCCAAAATAAGCTTCAAAGATATTGTCAGTGTTGTTTAAAGCACGTAATAGCAGCTACAGTTCAAAGGCGTTGGTGACGGTGCGGAGTGAGATGTTTCTTTAAATTGTTTGCGAGATTATTTTTGCTATCGACAACTAATAATTGTCTACAGCTATTTTCCTCGTCTGTGGAACCGGTGGCCCTTTTAAAGTTTCTGTTTACATAAAGAAAGCGTATATTGTCACTGACAAAATGGTAAATTACCGGACACTTTCTTACCCTTTCTCAGGGTCTTTTCTAAGAGAAAGTGCAGGTTTGTTTAAACGAAGATTAAGTTACACACTGAAACATTGAAGTTTGCAACATATTTATATTGTACAATTGTTGTTTAGTACATCTGAGTATGTCAACTTTTCTTAAATATGTTTTGTAAAACGTAGCTACTTTTATCTTCAACTTTAACATATGAAGCCCGT
>JAOBYH010123209.1:0-11077 GCA_025403525.1 Umimayanthus kanabou
ACTTGTCATGTGAAAGCAACCGAAAATAAAAGAGAGTTTATATGACAAGGCGGGTTACCCCACCGAGGTGGGGGACCACATCTGCCTGGGGTCCCCCACCTCCATGTGAACAGGCCCTTAGTATCTAGTTTTCAACACAGCATTTCTCATTTTAAGCCATATTTTGATGAATTGCGCAGCAAGTTTCCAAGTTTCTTCTTACAGTATTCAACAATAATAATTACTATTAAACATGTAGTGATGTGCACAAACAATTTTCCTTAGTTTCTTTTATTTCCTATGGCAAAAAAAAAACCATTGTCAAACCGCAAAAATAAGTTCCCGTCAGAACTTTTAGGTTATTGCAATCTGCAAAAACTTCTTCCCGGAAACATAAAAATTTGACCAATCGCAAAAATATATCAGTCACGCAAAATTTTCTTCTTGCTGGCTACAGTTATTTTCAACCCGGATCGATAAACTCTGAAAAGACTGGTCAAAAAAATTTAAAAATACTGATGTACTGAAACACTGTAAAGAAGTAAAGTGTTTTCTTACCCTTGCTCATAGTACACACAAGCCAAGTTTCCATGGACAACCGCGTGGTTTGGGCTCAGTTGTAGAGCTCTGAGATAAGAAGCAACAGCCCTGGAAGAACAGAAACACATCAATGCTATCGGTATAATATTTTGATTGATTATTTATAGTAAAAAAAAATCATTTTTAAAATAAAATAACTGTAGTTTTAACCCTTTCAGCCCCAGCCAGTTTATCAGTATGTAAATTCTCCTCATATTATTCATACAAAAATTATTAATAAGTTGTTTGGTAATGAGAATAAAGCAATCGATCATACACAGTAATTTATCTAATAATTTATGAAAAACAACATTTTCCCAACCTGTTTTCAAGGAAAATAAAGACAGTTTAGGAGAATTCAGCAATACATCATATGGAGTGTTTGGGGCTGAGAAGGTTAACAGCAAAACAAATAGCCCAATTCCAAATTATGCATTGGTTCAAGAGAAAAATAATACACAATTTTACTAATGCAAAAAGTCATTACTCTGTCAAATTTGGGCTCATTAATTCAGCATAAACATCACTTTTTACCCCCACAAGGGAATGGATCTAGCAAAAACTTGCATTAGTAAAATGGTGTATTGAAGTTGAAACTTGGATCAAGAAAAAAGAGCAAAGTATGACAAACTTGGCACCAATCCTACAATTTACATTCTTGTTACACAATTATTAGGTTACAAATCTTAATGTGACCACTACATGATTGGATAATTAACACATTCTTTGAAAATTAACTTAACCACAACTCAATTGTTGTTTGATTACATAATCTACTTATATACAAAGTAAGGTTGTTTAAACAATGGTATTTTGTTTTCCACTATTAAAGCAACAGCTCCAACATTTTTAATAAGACTTGGAACAATTTAATACCTGTCAAATATTCTGGCTTCTTTCAGTACATTTCCAAGGTTTATGTATGCATCCAGGAAGTTAGTATCTAGTTGGACAGCCTAAAAGGATATGGAAATTGGGATACCAAGTTAAGTTTTAAAATATAATCCACAGTGATCACACAAAGGCAACTTGTGAGCTCATGAAGAGCTTATCAACAAAACATTTTGAGAGGTTGAAAATCACCACTTTCCATATATGGAAAGCATTACTTTATAAACAATTGCCAGGAAGAAAAGAGAGCAGCAGATATTTTTCTTGCTATAAAAAGAGATATTGCAACAATAGTAAGGAATTTTTTAGATGAAAAACTGTGGAAGGGCATATAGAATGACATCAACAGTGCATACTTTTTTTATATAAGAACTTTAAAACAAAAAAATAATTACCAATCTAATATAGTATGTTTTTTTTGCTTATGTGACATAGTTAATGGAGAAAATGCTTGAAAGGAAAAATATATAGGTACCTGTCCAATAAAATAATTATAACAAAAAAATTAATACTAACAGTAATAAAACAAAAAGAAACGAAGAGAAAGGAATTATTGTGTCAATAACTTGCCATTTCCAGTCCAATGGTGAATGATTTTTATATAATTTTTCATCTTTTTTTTCAAGTTTTAGTTGATAATTCTCATTTTCTTTAAAGACTGGAAAAGATAGTGCAATGTTTTTCCATTTGCATTTATAAATGTAACATTTTAAAACAAGACTTAGAAAATACTGGTACAGTGCCTGGATAGAAATTCAATTCAATTTAGTGGCCACTCTGTCTAGCAGCACTATTCTTTCATCACTTTTAACAACAAAAATTGCATCTTGATTGACTGACAAACATCAGAGCAACACGACCTGAGATGTTGCAGTCATTTAGTTTGACTAGCTTTGCTATTTCTAAATGGCTGTGCTCTTTCTAAACCACAAACAATATCCTGCCAATATCTACTTAAAAACTTGTTTATTTTACTGAGCACAATAAAGTTGTTGACTTGTTGTTGCAAAAATTAGACGCATTGCTTTATTGCAACATACCTTTTCAAAATGGTGAATGGCCAACCAGATCTCTCCTTGGGCATTGAAGACACATCCTAGGTTACTCCAGGCGACGGCAAAACTGGGCTGCGTTTCTATTGCTTTTAGGTAGCACGCCTTAAATTTCAATGGGAAGAGCAGCGAACAGGGGAGAGCAGAGAACAAAGGCAGGGCAAAAGCAAGAAAACGGCAACAGCAAAAAGAGCAAAATAGCAAACAAGAGGCAATGCAAAGAAGATAGCAAAAAAGAAGATTATGGTTTGTGTCTCATCCTTTCTTGCAACAAGCTTCCTTTGAAAATATTTTGATTTCTCTGACAGAGCAGAGGCACCCCTCACTTAGAGGTCAGCCATTCTTGGTAGCAGCTGAAAGCAAATGCTATATATATAATCCATTAGTTGCATCCAAACACCTTGCCTAGAGTTGAGACTCACAGTGAATTTGCTCATCAATCACTAGAAATCGCCACACGTGGTTGCTTAATCACACGACAGTCAGTCTACAGCCTGTAGAAATCACTAGTTCACCACAAAATAGGTCTACAAATCAGGCTTAAAAGTTGCATCTTATAGGTTTTAAAATCTTCTAGTCATGATCCAATCATAAACCTTCTTTACAAAATAATTACTTTCTGAGCTATTTTTTCAAAAGCTAGCGATTTCTACAGTCCATAAACAACAGACAACTGGAAAGAAAGTGGCCACTTGCTACAAACAACAAAAACGCCAAAAGACTGTACAATTTCACATTATTTAATCGCTTAAAAAGTCATTTCTTTAAAACTTTTGTGGAACAAGAGCTAACATTCTTTCCATTTGGGCAGTCGTAAAAAGTCGTATGACGAAGCAAACAAGCTTTGCTTTCACTAGTAACTGTCTTCCAATTTACTGAACAAAAACATTACGGAACTTTTGGTGCTTAAATTCATATAACAAACAAGGTTTCATAATGACTTCACAATTTCTGCATTTAAATGATTCAAACTGCATGTTTAAGGGGATTTTCAATTTTGGAAATCATTTGACAGCTACACAGAATCGGGTTACTCGACTTCAGAAGGCAAGATGTTTGTTTAACCAATTCTATCATTCTTGTACTTTGAAGAAGGCATGAGATGAACCATATAAGTGACAAGAGAGCAGCTAGGAACCCAGGATGGATGTGAACATATTCCACTTAGATTTGATCACCATTCACAAGCTTTGCAAACAATCTTTGAACCAATAATTCTGTGAACAAAAAATATGCAACTCTACAAAAAAGGTTGGTATTGATACAAATAATAAAAGCGTCATTTTGGCTTATGAACCGAGTGGAATAAATCACTTTCACCCTGGGTAGCAGTGACAGCAAAGGGACAAGCAAGGATGACTAGAAGCAGGCCGGGGACGGGACCTCCGACGTGCCTGGAAAGACTCTGCAGCTGCCCATGTTAACAAAGGTGACGTTCAGCCAGTGTACTCCGTCAAGCAGCCTAGATAGATTTTTGGTGGGAGAAAAATCAAAGGGGAAACAAGGGAAAGGGTGAATAAGAAGGGTTATTATATCATGATTATTATGTCATAGACCGTGCAAACAAGGTGACAACACTGTGGTACTTTACTCAGGGAAACCCAATCACTTTGTGCTCCCCCTGGGCCTGTGTGACAACACAATAACACAAACATCACCAAACAAATATTCATCTTACCTGAAACAAGACAAAACAGCAACTAAACTTAAAACATCAGTGATCTAATTCTCACCATTTTTATTTTGGTTTTAAACAATGACAAAATTTAAGTAATAGAATTCAGTAAAGATAATTTAGGCTGTGTTAAAGTTTAGTTGCTGCTCTGTAACGGATCCTATACCCATTCATTTTCCATGGATAACAACAATTCTCAACAGTTTAGTTCTTCTTTTTGAAACAGGATAATAAACACCTTTATAAATCAGGTTTTGTAAAAGTTTTGAAAAAAATATTCATATAAATGAACTACTTCTACCATTTTCATTCTGAGCTTTTCATGTTTTGTTTTAAAAAACAAGATCTTCAAAAACAATATTTTTCTAACTAAACCTTCCAGTTGTCTATTTTGGAAAGGGTCCCTAGTTAAATCTCTAAGCTAAAAATTACTTGAAAAATACCTTCCTGGACAAGTTTACAAACTTATAAAAGCAAGTTTAATCCGAGATACATGTAAATACTCAGATTTCCTATCATTTTTAAGAAAAACGCATCCGACAACTCTAACTTTTTTTGACTGAAAGTGAGTGAAAAAAATGAGCAACTCTGGAATTAAACTACCAAAGCATTGTTAATGTATATGGCAATAGTCATTTAAATGACAGGTGAATTCACAGACATGTTGTCCCAAGTGTCGAGACTCTTAGTTCTACTGCTGAATGAAAATGGAAGAAGCATGGAGCACACAGCTGAACACATTTGTGAAAAATCTATTTCTGATTAAACTACAGACAACTGAAGGCAGGAAATACATTGACCTTCCCCCAAATGAGACACAACCAGCATGGCTAGAGTTTTGTTAATTATCTAAACAAAGACATTGTGGAAAAAAAATAATATAAAAACGATAACATATATTGATCCCACTATTTGTTTCTCTCTGGCTATGCTGGCTTATGTGATATTATTTCCCATTTTTTTAAATAGTGCACAGTGTACTGTAGTGGAAAGATAGACTGGAGTTGTTTTCTCAGCACTATCTCCCCTTGCGACTTTCACCACCTACTCTACCTTTGCTTCTTCAAGCCGTCCAAGAGCTTTCAATAGGTTGCCTAAATCACTTCGGACACAGTATAAATCCTGAAAGAAATTCAAAATAGATTAATAAAAGGTTTACTCAGTGGTAACAAACATGCCTCAAGAGCATGTAATAAAATGCAGTCCTGGGGTTAAGGATAACTGTGATAAACAGCAACAGACAATGTGTCTGACATTTAACCCTCTACCTCCCTCCCCCCCCTCCCAAATGCAGTAATTTGATACTTGAAAAATCCATTTGCAATCATGCTACTCAAAGCAACTTTATTATTACAAAATTCAGCAAGTTCTGAAACATAGACCAGTAAGTATTGTAAACAAATTACGAAAGCCTTCCAATAGAATTCAGTTAAATGAAAGACTGATTTTACAGACAATGAAGATTTAGATATTGGACAATTACAATGTTCTAGATTTTTTCTTTTCTGACGAGATCAATACGGCAACGTCATTTTGGCAGTCATCAACAGAGCTTTTTATTCTTGCAATTTTTTAGGAGGCAATTTATAAAAAAAGTCAAAAGAACAAGACTGAAGACAAAATATTAGTTGCAAAATAAATTAAATTTGACGACAAAGTCTTATTATAGTGTGTCGGCCAGATCAACTATTTCCTTCAGGCCAAAAAGCCAATGTTCTTTTATATGTTTCAATAAATCGCTGTTAAAATCAGTAAAAACAAAAGTAGTGGGTTCCCTATTCGTTCGCCACGTGTTGTTCATGTCAAGCTTTATTTTTTTAAAAACTCTTCCATATATGTAAAGTTTGTACATTTCGATAAAAATAAACAGCGACAAATTTGGAAATCAAATGAAAGCTGTAAACCTCCCTTAATACAAACCGTCACTCAAATCACAGTGAAATGCTAGAAATAATGAATGCAATCTTGGCAAACGTCATTCATAATGATAATATTAAATCGCGCGCAGACGATATTCACGAACTCAAAACAGATGCCTTTGAAAAGGAAAATCAATCTGAATAGACCAAATTTTAGACATAGCTTACCGGATTATATTGCAAAGCTGTAGCGTAGGCTTGGACTGCTCCTTCTAAATCACCAGCAGCAACCAACGCTGCGGCTAAGTTGATGTAACCGTCGATGAAGTCAGGTTTGAGTTTCACTGCATGGCGATAGTTGTCGAGCGCTTCTTTCAGTTGACCTCTTTCCTTGAAGACGTTGCCGAGATTCGAATAAGCCTCGGCCAACATCGGGTTTTGTTTTATCGCTAAAGTACTAAAATGCGCCGACCTAGGGGGTGAAAAATACAGAAATTTAGCCCAAATGCCACAAACCCAAGCAAAAAAGCCAATCAATAAGTCATGAATGACAGAAGCGCGCTGCCCCCGAGAGTTTGCGAAAACCGCACCACGAACAGAAATGTATTCAAAACAACGCCGTTTTTCCGCGGACTTACCTATCTAAACGTCGACATTGAAAGTGGATGGATGAAAGAAGAAGTAAAACACCAGTGTTGTCGGGTTCCCTTCTCCATAATTGCACACAGATTTGTTCAGCTCGGTTATAATTTCCAGCTTGATATTCGCGATGCGCGAGTTCCGCTAGAGTGGCTGGACAAGAAACACAAGAATTAGCACACGGCACAACGTGACTCAACTGAACGAAGGTATCGCAATTTCAAGCTCCAATTTCATCCTACCGGAATCATCCAAAATGCTGGTCCCCATGACCATTGTTAGGAAAAAAACTAAGAAACGGAAAGACAAACTTTCCTCGTACAAAACATGAACAGAAAATCCGAGAGAACAAGAAAATGGCGTGTATTATCATATTCATGACACCGACGTCATGCGCGCACGCAACGGTTATCAAATGAATTGCTTACCAGCAAAGTTCGGCGTTTCGTGCCAATATTTCATTATATTCAACAGAAAATGTACTCAATTTTCAAAATTTAGCTGCTATTCAAAACAACTGTAGCCTCTAGAACGGCTAATTCACTCTTTCTTTGAAACAGACCCACTTCAAACTTGAACATAGCTCAAAACTGTCCTGATCAACTTCCAACTTCCTCCGTTCTTCACTTAGCGTTGCTAACAGTGACGTAATCGTTGTTGGGTTGGAACCACGTGTTTGACAGATGAAATGGTTTCACTGTTCTGAGAATATGGGTTTTGATCATCATGAACAAAGCATTCTATTCAATGGATCACAGAGAAAATTTGCATTTCGTATCAAGTTTCATGATTGCAAAACTGAAAACATAAAATTATGTTACCTGTAAGATTAATTTTGATAAATTCTGAATGTCAAAGATTAATGTATCTCTGAATTGTTGAAAAGTAACAAACGCGCTGAAGCAACATTCTTCAAACTGATCACCCTCCTCTTGTCCTTTCATATTTGCATTTTGCAAGCAAGGCGGAGTTTCGAAACTCCACGTTCGCCAATTCTTTCAATAAATATATGAATCACCTCCAGTTTTATAGAAAATTACTAACCTTACTAGCGAAATAGTTATAAAAATATTCTGAAAACCTTTCAGAACAAAATATATTTTGAGGGCGAGACGAGTTGTTGATTAGGATCGGATGTTCCTCGAGCAGCCCTGTATGCTTATGCCCATATTAGTACAAGTCACCTGACCTCAAGATGATTGACGTCTTAATAAAAGGTACATCTCTTAAAATTCTGACACACTCGACCAGCGTTTATTCGTTCAGTGCGGTGGGATATATCCTCGCTGTGTTTACAGAAGCATCGATTAAAGGTACGTGGATATGTGTTCGTACTCGATATGGTAAATCTTCCAGTAGTATTGCTTGGCAGTAGTGAATTCTGATTTTGAGTCGTATTTTCTCCTCAGCAATTGAGAGCAAGTATGGGCGACAAACCTGATGTGTCTGCAGTGACCTCGTTCGACAAGTCAAAGCTCAAGAAAACAGAGACACAAGAAAAGAACCCCCTACCAACCAAAGAAAGTGAGTACTTCAATCTTGTATTTAAAGTTATACCCAGAATAATTCAAGTGTGTCCACGTGTCGGGCTATTCTCGTTTAATATCTAGTCTGAGTTGTGATGGAAAATGATGTTTCAGCAAGGAAGTATTCGCCGTATCGTGGGTGTGTCTGTGAAAGCAATCCAACTCCATTTTGATCACGTTTGCATATTAGAAATATTCACGCCTTTAAGTTCAAAAAATATTCCATTGTATTAATTATTGTTTGTCCCGTGAAATATCGCATGACATGCTCTAATATAGTTTCTTTGTCGTGTCTCATTTCGTAGCAATCGAGCAAGAGAAGAAGGGATAGAATTGAAGGAGGACACAAGACGATCCGTCTACCAAGATTTTCACAATTAATCAATTAGTATATATGTAGCTATTAAAAAAAGTCTCCAGGATCCTTTATATTTGCTAAGAAATAACTGTTTTGCGTGCATAACTGTTTTAATTTTCTGTTATTGACTATTGACAATTTGAAAGGAAGACTGTAGAAAGTTTTGTTATCACCCGAGCTCGTGCAGTGCTGACTTTTGTAGAATATTGGAAGAACTGTAGAATGTACCATAATTTTGCATGCAATTGTCAGCTCTGTACAACTGAAAAGGTATAAAATTTTCTAAGGATTTCCAACACAGTGGCAAAATAAATGTCTTGAAGAGTTGTGTGTTACTTTTGTGTGCTAGTTGATTTGGTTTTACTTCGGCTGAAAGAGCCAACTTTGCGGTTTTATTTGAAAATAGCGAAGGAAACTGGGTCACATCGAAACGTGCTTTGACAAGGAGTGGCGCAACCATTCCATAACTGAGCTTATTTACGATATCCAGGCATTGTGCCGATGTACAGGAAGTTAGCGATGCTTTCCGAATTAAACCAACAAACAGTCATTTGTCCGTGACAGAAAATAGCGTCTATGCTATCGTACGAGACATCTCGCGATAGCTTCTTCTTTATGCTAATCTGGCATCGACAGAATTGTTATAAATTAGCTTCAGTCGCCTGCTGATCCCGCACGCGGAAAACACCGAATCGCACGAGGTATGATTTGGAAAGTCCAGGTCTTTGTCTGATGGTATTTGTTTCGGTAATGGCCGCTTAAGCGCTCACGCCAAGCGCAAGCCAGCTAGTGCAGTGGAGTGTTTTCATAATTATGATTTATGTTTGGGTAAACGGGGTCGCTATCTTGAAAACTTCCACTTTCGCACTAAAAAGCCACTATGCAAGCTCTCTGTTTGACTTGACTGCACCCTGCGTGGAAGCCAGTCGTTTATTTTGTGTTTTAGCCAATAAGTGCTTGGCACGTTTTTGTTTGTTGTCTTTGGTTATATTGCCACAAAAAACAGAAGGACTCCTTTTTTAAAAAAAAGTTTGAAGTGGCCGGCAAGATGCAAAATTATGGCTTTGCACGGTTGTCGCATTTGCATCTGTCTGTTGGTATTGGCCCTGAAACAGTGGATATTGTACTGTCATGCATTCTTAATTTATCTAACCCAAAGGGACCATGGAAATGCTTTTAACAATTGATATTCCAACAACCTGAATAATTCCGGTTTGGTAGTTAACATAACAATGGTTGTGATGATTAACCAGATTTTTTTAATTGCTTTATCGGACTGAGCAGATATGTGTCACTCTAATTCTCTGGGATTTTCTTGAGTTCCTGTGCTCTTGCTGAAAACTGCTGAAGATGACATTTCCAAGTCTTTGAAGACTTTTTGAAACTTACAAACAGCCAGAAATGTAGATTTGATATCAAATTCAATATCAAGTCATTTATAACAGTGGAAGACATGCATAAGTGCATAGATAATGAAGACATGAAAGGCAAGGTGTGTTGTTTAAAATTGAAAGAACGAGTCGATATTAATCATCAACAAGTTAAAAAATTTGGACCAAGGTTTTGTTGGTTTGTGGCAGCTGGGTGGAGGGCTTTTTTAAGATTAGATTCCTAGTATACTGGAACAGCCAAAGACTTGTGTGAAGCCCTATAAGATTTTTTAAGAACAATTTTAAAATGGTGGGAGCAGCAACTATATATTAAAGGAATTAAGGGGTTTTATTGATTCTGTAGCCCTGGTTAACACTAACTCGGGTTAGTTTCTGGCGTGTAGACAGGTTAATTTAGAAAAGTGTCGTGTAAACACAGCCCAGGTTAGTTTTAACCCGGATCAAACCCATGTTAGTTTGTGCTGTGTAAACAGAACTTATGTGTCATCGCCAGTGTTTGAGGTACCTCAAATTGGAAATAGAAAATCTCGTAGCTTTATGGCAGGAAAAACAATTGATAGAGATTTTTTTTGTACAACTTGTTACACTGAAGATAACTGTAGTGGGGCCCCTTAACCCTTTCAGCCCCAGGCCAGTTTATTACTAATATTAGTATATAATTAAAACATTGAAGCAGAACCTTCTGACTTGTTTTCCCTCTCTCTTGAATCTGATAAAGCTGGGATTTGGGAGATTTCATGCTCTAGAGTCTAGGAAAATCTTGTAGAAAATCGTTTTGTTCCATGTATATTCCTTGGAAGACTTATGATTTTTGAAGTTGTGACTTTGTGAATAGTGTCAATTTTGTGTAGCAATTGCTGCTTGCATTTTGGATTGTTAGAATTTTTGAAAGTATGATTTGTGCACAATATTAAGTGTTGCTTGACTTTTGCAAATAATTTTTGGAAGTGTTTTGTTATAACTATTTCCTTGGTGGCATAGCTTGCTAGCTTTAAAATAATATCCTTGACTTGCAGGGGACAGGATGCTTGGGAATAGGCCTTATGCATGTTGACGTTTTGCTGATCAATTTCACCACCAAGCCTCGCATTCAAAATGCAAATGTGTTCCCAAAGGATAGAAATTGAA
>JAOBYH010123543.1:0-11074 GCA_025403525.1 Umimayanthus kanabou
TTGTTGTTGTTGTTGTTATTATTGTTATTATTTCTATTATTATATTATTATTATTATTATTATTATTATTATTATTATTATTAAATCGTCGCCGTTTTCTCTAGTCGGGTCTCGGCCGTTACTGAACATCGAATTATAAACAAACCTCCATAGTTCAAAGGATCAATAGCGTTTTAATTGTTTACAAATGGTGGACAAAATTAAATATGAAAAAGTGACGCTGGTCACTGGCGCCAAACTGACTCAAACTTGCACCTTTTTGATATCGTTCGTATGGAAATCGCCATGCCGTCTCTTTCTAAGAAATTCATTAAAACCACTGGGTAAGCGTGCAAACACCGCAAATAGACTGTTTTGCATTGTATATCTCTTAACTGGTTTGAAATTTCTTTTAAAATAATAAGATATTTAGCTGTTAAAAGAACCCCAGATTAACCATTCTAAAAAGGATTCGAAATTTTTTTACCAAATTTAACACTCTATAAAACAAGTCCATCAATTGTCCCCCTCGAAAGACGAAAACGATAGGTGTATTATACCGGGATAATACCGCGAGGACTATTTTGACGCGAACAACCGTCGGCGTTATCAGAAACCGTCTCTTTAACTTGGTATGACGTTTTTACTGGTGGTTTTCAAGGGTAATTAACTATACTATGTAAACCTGAAGCATTCTTAAAAATAAAATGGTTCAAATACTCAATATCTGGCCTACAGTTGGAACATATTCAAAAGCAATCCTTATGTTCAGTATTATGCATTTCAGGAGTGATTGCGCTATCTACCGCAATCTTCCTTCTCTATTCGAGTGCCAAACGCTGATAACGATTTCTAGAGAGTAAAAATAACACCAGATGCGGATTTCCGAAAACATGTACTACCCTCTTTTTTATAAGAACCTTTTTTATAAGAACGTGAGGCTGAAAAAAGTCCAAAATTTAAGAACATAGTTAGAACATACTCGAGGCTGAGGAAAGCGAAAAACGTTTTTGTGGATACTGCACAAAATATTAATCATGGAAATATTTGTTTCTTGGCTAATGTTCGTCAGTGCAACATCGCCGATCGTGCTGTTGTTTCTAAATCGTTGCTATTTATGTTATTATGTTTCTTTCTTGCCCGTCAGGGTAGTGGCTAATTAATAAAGTGTATTTTTGCTTTCAGTTGGTTTGTGCGAAAGAAAAATAACAAATATACTCCCAATATTATAAACAACTGTTTAAGAACGTTTTGAGAACATTTGAGGCTGGAGTCCTCAAAAAATTTAACTTTAAGAACATTCAGCCTCAGCCCAAATATTAAACGTTCTTATAAATGCAAACATTTTCTGATCTGTTTCACAGAGGATGGCTCCCCAAGGCGAACTACCAATGATGCCCCCGTTCAATAGTTTTCTCTTTTGCTTGAGATCAAACCGGAAACTGTGAAAACGATGAACTCATTGTCGTTGAGCCAGCTGCTTCGGCATATTACTAATTTCAAAAGAGCGAAATTTTGTGAATGCATTTCTTCGCGAAAACCGTTGAGAAATAAAGTATGCCGTGAACAGTGGTCATTTATCATATGCATGCGCTCCAGTGAAAATTCTTTTTTCACACAAATTAGTAGGCAAAAAATTGCAGAATAGTATAGTCATAGTGTTGTATAATTGTGAAGTGTGCCAGTCATTCAGAAAAAATCAACAATGAATTAAAAAGCCTTCAAAAAATGCAAATACTTTTTGTGAAATAAAAATGAAAGCAAAAATATCAGTATATACGGCACCAGAATTTTAAGTAGGTGTATTCACAGTAGTATTTTGACAGTTCACTTGACAGCTTCAGATATAGAAATGATTCATAACCATTTATTTTACAAAATCTAATAAGCTCTCTGGCAAATAAGCTTTTAAATAAACTCAAACTGTAGTTCAGTCATTGGCATCAGTAAACGAGAAACTATTGTCCGAAACTCATCTCATCTCGACCAATTTCGCTACATTTTTCGTGACATGAATGCATTGGCGATATTCATGTTTGCCGGACTGAATTGTTTTTCGGGCGACCACTGAATGATGAGATTAACATTATAAAATTCGGCCGATAATTCGGCTGTTTCCTATTTATTCACGAAAATTGAGGTATTTTGTCAATATTTAAATTTATGATCGCTGATTCAGAAATCCCCTGTGACTTGTGAGAGTCTACATTTTTTACTTACGAATTGACTTGTCGAAGCTACGTAAATTTTGCATACTCAGGTTGCATCACAAAAAAGCTTTACCACCCTCTGACAGCGAACCAACTTTCCTTGCGTCAAATGGCCAGTGTTTCGCTACTGTCTGGTTTCGCGAATTCTTAATACTAGAAGTTCTACTCAACAACTTATGTCGAGATAAAATCTAACAGTAAGTCGACGCAGTTCTCGCCTAATTTCCAGCGTAATTGAAACCAACCCATTTTGCATTATTTGGCGGTTCTATTTAAAAGAAATTCAAGCAAAAAATTGATCAGAAGCTTTCGAATTTGCAGCTTTGTTTTTCAGCGAGTCAATTCCTTACAAAACTAGCATACGAGTTGATATTAAACTCTTACCTTTCGAAACAAAAATGAGCTAGACACTTTCAATGATGTTTCAGTTCACATCGCTCGCCGCAGTTTCTGGTGTTTTTGACCAGCTGTGGCTATGAGTTTCACATCTGACCCGTCAGCTCTTGACGGCAAAGAACAAACTAACGACAACTCGACTGCACACGAAAACCTAATGCTATTGTCTGGTGATCATCCGGGGTATTGCAAGTAAGACTGAGCAGGTGCAAGTTTTTCTTCTTTTCATGATCAATAATATTTCCATTTTGCATGAGATCAATTTGCTTCATCATTTTATTCATGCAATGATCTTAAGGTTTCAATTATTATCTTAAAGAAAATGGAAAAGACAACATGAGTAAATGTTTATTAAAAGCTTTCGAGTGAGTGCATGGTTTCTCTTTGTGTTTATTCCACAGTTGTTGAGCACATATGGCGCCTCAGGTGACAGATATGCAGGTCATTCAGAATTTCAAGAAAAACACTTTAAGGATACCTAAACAAATTTGTAGGTAAAAATGCAATGCCCCATGCACAGATGCAGCGCCGATAATATAAAAACATTTCGTTTTGCTTTGCTAAAACTGACACCACGGAGTTTTCAAGGAAAGAAAATGGAACTGTTAACGGAAAAACTACAGTCACAAACTCACCAAGTCAGTGAAAGCTGCGAGTTTCTAACAAATGGACAAAAAGCGCAATTGCAAAGCTATAAGAAAATGAACTCTAAGAATTTTCATAATGCATGTCATAATTATAGTTTGAGTTAATACTCGAATCATATCGCAAAACAGACATAAATTATATTTATATCTTTATTCGTTAGGTCAAATTATAATTTATATCCTAAATTCTATGGTATGGTAAATAGTCAAAGAAAGCAGCAGAAAGATCATTTATAAGCCTGGCAGATGGCGAGGTTCATGATCTTTTAGCGTGTGTGGCCGGCAGACTCACAACTGAAGGTTTTGAATTAATCTAGTAGGTCGCAGACTAAATAAAGACAATTTAAGTAACTCCACTACACATATATATTGTATAGCGCGCGGGCGGTGATACCAAAATGCGCGCAAGTACAACACGCCTGGCAGAAGAGATAGTGGGAAAAAAATCGGTCACTGAAATACAGGAATTGCTGGGGATTCTGATTGGCCCAAATACTTACGGATATGACGTAGCGTTGCTGTCGTGCATATCAAGAGTAAGCTTTCTCCGTTGAGGCCTGAATTTTTTTTCAGACAATATTTGCAACTGTTTAAGTTGTAAGTAAACTGCAAAGATTATTTCTTATACCCATTCCTCGTCATTCGCAGTATATTTTCCATACATAGACAGTGAAGAATTAGCCCTTGACACGTAAGTGAAGGGGTAACCAGTAAGGTTCGGTCGCTCACCACTAAAAAGGATGTATTGTGGTTTAAATGTGGTAAGTTGAAGTGCTGTATAAATATCCCAAGTGAGACCTTCTAAGCGATAGCCCTAGAATAGAAATGGGTCCACACGGAGAAAAAGAAAAAATATCCAATACCAGTGAGGTTTGACCTCTGGAACAGGTCACCGTTGTTCTACCAACTGAGCTACAAGGTGAGATGGGAGCTGGTCTTGCGTAATTAAGATGGATTGATGGAAATTAGCAGCAAATGAACACGTAAGTGAAGGGATAACCAGTAAGGTTTGGCCGCTCAGCACTAATAAGCATGTATAGTGGTTAAATGTGGTATGTTGAAGTGCTGTGTAAATATCCCAAATGATACCTTCTGAGCGGTAGCCCTAGAAGAACCACACAAAGAAAGAGAAAAAAATCTCTGACAGCGGTGGGTTTAATATTATCCAAGGAATTACAACCTCGGTTTTTTTATTTAAAAAATGAACAATGAGGATCGCCCATAATTTATGAATAATTTAAGAACAATCTGAGGCTATGAAGACCACAACAGTGTTTCAAGACAAGATATCGAAATTCGTTACTTATTCCGGGTGAGTAATGAAACACCAAAACTTTATTGTTCTCACTGAATCCTGTTACCAGGCCTAAACCCCAGGTGCGAGGTTAAGACGTTGTGTTAATTTCTGTTTTGTTTTTTAAACTACAGCAATTTAGGGACTGATTACATGAGCCCGGTTGACCGGGATCAGTTTCAGTATGGGTTGGCCCGTGCTAAATATTGAAATACCAACATTTTGAGAACAGTTTGAGGATGGAAGTCCAGGAAATTAAGAACAATGAGCCTGCCTCTACAAAATGTCTTGTTCTTGTAAAAGAAATATGTGTATTTCTACAACAGTCATAGTCTTGCTGGAAAGTGTTTGATCATTTTTACAATGGTTTGCAGACTTACAACATGAATATGCTACTGAGTTCATTTCAGAAAAACTAGTACGACTTATAAACTGTACAACGAGTACTCATGCTTTAACCATGCAGTAGCATTCTTTAAGAAAAGAATTGCAAACCTTTTGGGGGGAAATAATAATTATTTAAAGGTTTTCAAAAAATAAACTAGCAGCATATAGAAAGTTGTGGGTCATCAAAATAGGACAATAATTTATTCCTGACAGTTGCTAGATGACCGTTCAACAAGCCATGAAACTTTCATTTGGTTAAGCGTAGTTATACAGGCGAGGCGTACAGTATATAGGGCGAGTGCGTGTTTTGGTTTGAAATATTAGGTGTCTGTTCACTTTGAACGCGCCAGTCGCTACTGCAGTCTCTGGATTGCTCCTCTCCTTCAATCGCATGAGAGTGTCTAAATGATTTGTTGTCGTTTTCTGCTGTACTCTTGACTCTGGTGTCGTTGACCGCTTCTGAGATGTAATACCCCCTCCCGTTACACTTGTCACAAGTGACCTCGTTATCTCCTCTCTTGTGGAACACGCTCTTAATGGCCGCCAAGAGGGGCAGCAGAGAACCTTTCTTCCCCTCCGGTCCCATCAAAGCTAAGAGTGTGGTGAACACAACAAGGGCGTAGACGATCGACAAGCCAATGGTGCAGAACACGAACAGTCCAAACTGGAAGAAGAAGATAATCTTTGCGGCCAGCATGAACACGGAGGCGCCCAGAGTGGTGCAAGCTCCCGAGAGCACGGACACGCCCACAGTAGCCAACATGTCCTGTACCTTCTCCAGTCGGGTCGGTTGTTCGGACCTGGAAACAAATAAAATGACAAAACATATAATAGTGTCAAAACCCACGTGTCAAGAAACAGATTCTGTCGATGAGGGACTCCCTTGCTAGCTACTCTGACAAACCCGACCCCAGAGCTTTCCCCTTTGATATGAAAGGGTCGGGAGCCCGGGTGAGGCTGGTACACCGGATCAGAATGGACATTGTATCAGGATTAATCCTTAATTTTTACAAACACTACAAAATTCCTTGATAAACAATGAAAAGTCGTTTCAGCACGACCTCAATCAATTGATCAAAACTCGAATTTCGCCTCGACTGAATATATTAGCGGAAATAATCATACAGAGACAAAAACTCGGTGACGTTGGTATTTCAAGCAATCTGATTGGTTCGCTATCTCTGGCTAATGTACAATGTTCACCTTTAGCGAGAGGTGGATAAATTTCGGAGTGAAACAACAGCCGATGTAAACTCCCGTTTTGAGGTAGTGATAGAGGAGGAAATCTTGCAAATGCTAACTCTTGTTGAATGTGTTGTGTTGTCATCGAGTTTATGATATGCTAATACAATTACTCTCTTCAATCTCGGCGAATAGTGGCTTTTACAATTTTCACCTTTTCAGGGAATAATTGACGAGACGTTCGTCAACTAAAAAATAACAGTAGATCAACTAAACTATTTTAAAACAATCAAAGTATCCCAATTTTCTGATGCCACTTGCCCTAATTCTGTATTATGCTGCGGTGAAACCAACTTAACATCAGATTTCCTTAGAGGATATTCACGCCTTTTGGAGACGTATATGAATCTGCTTTAACTGAACGTTGTTGTTGGCCCATCCAACACAATTAGGCGAAACCCTCGGCATTGGCAGATAGTTGTTGCTCGCCGCGCGCTGACAGATCACAATAATTTGCTCAACCCATCTAGATACGGGCGCTCCGCTCATCTCTGAACAATGACTGGGGGGATACAATCTTCCACCACTGTGGAATAACACAGTCGCCAGACATATCACCCATCCTAGACTCCACACAGACTATGCTATGGGCGTGATCATGGTTTTGATCCAAAGCTTAGTGATAGGTTTTAATATACATTCAAGAAAAAGTTTAACAATTTAGTAATTGCTCAATTTCTCACCTGACATAACCGTCAGCCAGATGCACGACGTAATCCACCGCAAGTCCCACGACCAGCGTGAGATTGAGGCTTTCCATCACGCCCAGCTTCCAGCCCGCCATGGGGAGAATCCCAACCACGCCTACCGCAATGGCCGCAATAGTGGCGCCCGCAAGCAGTCCCACAATCCAGTTCGTGGTCATTATGATCAGTATCGGGATCGCTAGACCCAGGCCTAGCATTATGCCGCGGACAGCATTGGAGGCCAAAACCTGCAGAAAATATGTTTGGTAATTCGAGTTCAGACCTGATGCAAATAACTAGCTAGAAAGTTTTCGTTCTTTAACTTAAAACAGTTGTAGCATGGTTGCTTCATACAAACTGCCGCTTTCCAAAGCAGTTCTTTTCAATTTTGTTCAAAGTAGATTGCCCAAAGCTATTTAAATTGATGAAGAAACCATTTTAACGAACAATTTTGGCACTATGCGATACGTTTGACAATAACTGAGATTTCTCCTGCAAGCCAACACTTTTCAAATTGAGTTCAAGTGATCAGGACCGACTATATCGAAATACTGCGAGGGATCTACATCTCATAGTTAACCTGCGATATCCCTAGGGGACGTAACGCAAGATCGAATCGGTAAGAGATCCAAACAATCGGAACAATTGCGATTGCTTGGACAGATATGAATTCTATCCAGACGATTTGAACAATCACGATCACTTGGATATGCAGTGCATAGGTGAATGCGTACGATTGGGACGATCGAATAGACTCAGAGATATATATCGCAGAATGAACTAGGATACTTGTCTGACCGAGTTACAAATTCATTTAAAAACGCAGGCTTTCTCTGAACTTTATCAAAATGTTTTGAATGATTCGATGTCAGTTGACAGGTAGATTGTTACTGTACATTAGCAAAAAGTGTATTGAAAGGTTGTCATTTCCAGACAGCCTCCTCTCCTTTTCACCTCCCCCTGACGATACTCTCGCATTTGTGTCAACACACAAGAGTTAGGACCAGCCGCGCATGCTCAATCTACTCACCTGTTGGACCTTCAGCCAATGCCATACGTTGTGTCTGGATGTGGTGGCCTGGAACCCATTCTTACAGGAAGCGGGCATACTTCGCATCTACAGAGAACGGAAGGCTAGGTCAAGATAATGAGTTAGAATCCCAAGGGGGGTGGGGGAGGGCGTACCCTGCCCACAGATGTTACTTTTTCTAGGGGAGGGGGTTGTCTCTCTTGATAAGTTACCGGGTTGCTTGTCGGGAAAATTGTAAAAATATACTGTAAAATACATCGCCAAGAAATTACCCTACCCTAAAATATTCAATCTTGAAGTTTCACTACAAAATTAAAGAAATTAAGAACTACTGCAGCCATAACTAATCATTTTCTTGTTTAGTATGGAATGTATACTGTTTCAGTTTAGCAGCCTTTTTACTTCTAATATATCCACTTTAAAAACTTTAGGTTTAAATTTGCCTTAAGCAAACGATGAGAGGGTTTGTGATGGGTACTAATACTTGTGAAACGAGTTGCCCGTTAGCTAGTTTATAACTTTGGCTGATAATCCATTTTAAAAGTAGCATTATGTTTTTAAACCTCTTTCATAATCACGATTGAAATCTAAAAACGGCGACCATATTGAAATTACTCAGTTACGCGCGCAAGGGTCTCTGGAAATGTACAAAACATGATCAATTCTGTCAGGCATCTCTGGTACGCAGCTGTCGATCAGGAAGCATGTGAAGAATAGAAGGTCACCTTGAGCTTGATGAAGTCCTCCCAGTAGTCATAAACGCCGAGACCCTCCACATATCCCAACTTGTAACCGACCAGTGTCGTGTTGACCAGCATGGACGCGAACAACAGGTGGTTACCATACTTGTTACCTGAGGGAACAAATTTTTCGCATCGTAAAAGTTGAAAATAGATGGATGGATAGATGGATGGGTGGACAAGTGGACAAGTGGACAAGTGGATAAATGGGTGTGCATGATAAGAAATTTCTATTTATTCACGGTAGCTACATTACATTTGGCACATATTAAAACAAATTCTGCTCTTCTAACAAGCATGCAGTAACAATTTACAATGTAGAATGGTTTATTACAAGTTGGTGAATTCTAAAATTTATAATGTATGATATTACTGTAGCTTTTTATGATGCTAATGTTTCAGCTCTTTTGTAAAACACTTGAGTGTTTCCTTATGTATGTATGTATGTTTGAATGAATGGATGGATTGATTGATGGACGGACGGACGGACAGACGGACGGATGGATAGATAAATAAATGGATGAATGGATGGATGGATGGGTGGATGGATAGAAAGATGTATAGACATATACCTTGAAAGTTGAGTTCCTGTAGTGGATCTGTCGTATCCACTGCTCCGCCTAAGAGTTTCCCATAAGTGACGTAGTTATAATTGGAATAGGACCGATTGCCTTCCGTCAGCCAATACCCAAGAGCCACTTCAAAGAAACGATAGTATGAGTCTGTTAAGCTAGAGACGTTGTACATCCCCGGATTATAGCGCATGAGAGTCTTCATTTTCTCGCTGGTGACCGGGATACTGAAGTCGGTACCGTTTGGATATTTGCTCTTCTTGGCCTCCTCCTGGAATGATAAGAATAAATGAATCGTTACAATGACCTTCGTTTACTCGCTCAATCACATCCTATTTCTAACAGACGTTAGCATGTACACACTTATTCATGCACACAAATATACACATACACCTAAACACTGCCGCTGCCGTGTTGTCGCTCTGTTCGCACGCACACAAACATACATACATACGGACGCACACTTAAACACCTACGCATGCACCTGCACATACCACGCACGCACGCACACATACGCACACGTACACACACGCACGCACGCACACGCAATACATACTCACCTTCAAGAACTGGTTCATTTGATCAACAAAGCACTGGACCTGCAGTTCACCAGTGATGGAGTCCCGACGGATCTTCAAATTATCTGCTACCGACTTGGGAAGATTCTTTAGTTCTTTGCACATGTTCTGTAATAATTGAGATATAAAATTTCAAAAATCCATTGTACTGAGACATCGAAACAACATAGTATAGGAAGATTGGTTGCCTGACGAAGAAATACGGCGTCAAATTTCGCGTTAAAAAAAATGTTGTACGCATAGCATAACATATGGCGGTGGGACAAAATTTTGGAAAAAATGTTTGGAAAGCTTGAAAATTAAAATAAATTGTTTGCAAAAGTGCCTAGTAAAACATAGAAGGTTTTCAAGCAAGCCACTCCAACTGCTATGAAGCACTGAAATGAGGGAAGAATATGCAATAATTTTGGTTAGCTTTTTTCTTATTTCGCTGTCTGTACAATGCATTTAATAGTTGATTAATTGCAATCCGTTTTGATTTCTTAGATTCTTAATTTCTAACAGTGTATTGAAAATAGAAAACAGTCGTTTTTCGGAGAATTATAGTTTCAAGTGTGACAATAACTTAGCAGTGTGTACGCAAAATCTAAGCTTGAGATGACCACCATGCTCGCAAAAAGAAGACTCTTTAGAGAAAACGTAGTGAGATTAGTCATTCTGTCATCAATTCAGACCCGCTATTTGTAAATCGTTTTTCTCCAAGGGTTCTTTTCTGTGCGCGCGTCTTTTTGAATCGCGAGCTACCGCGCGCTACTGTCTGGAAGATAACTCCCCAATCTCTGGGTGCAGCCAGTTTGTCACACAGGCTAGAAATGAATCTTATATCCAACAAGGACTCACCAACATGGCGATTTGACAGGGGGGTGGGTTCATGTCGAAGCTCTCGTCCAGTACCGTTACTCCTTTACATTTGAAGTCCGTGAAGTGACAATGGCGGCGGTCCTGCTCTTTCAGTCCCCAGATGATATTGACTTGTACCACACGATCCTCCAGGCTTGCCTTGAAAGCTGTGTTGCGAAGCTCCTTGATACTGTGCCAGTTGGTCCCAGACCCCCAAACCTCTACCTGTAAGTGTGCCAAATATAACCGCGCCGTACATGAGGTCTAATGGAAGTGTTTATGCATATTTTATAATAATGGCTTTATTATCGGTACCACGCAGTAAATTGATAAAACTATTACCTGTCCGAAAAAACTGAAAACTTAAAAATAAATACAACAACGATAACTTATTTCAATAATTAGTGCTACAAGAGAAAACTGTTTAATATTAAAAACTATCTTCATAAACCTCTCCCTCCCTCACCATACAC
>JAOBYH010123654.1:0-11071 GCA_025403525.1 Umimayanthus kanabou
GGGGCGGAGGGGAAGAGGTTACAGAGGATGGAAAGACTCGCTATCCAAATATCGTTTTGCTTTCCTGTTGTTGATAACAGGCTCTTTTATGGCCTCCAGTTTGGTTAAATGTAGGCAAATGATAGGTAATAACTGCAATATTACACAAGCAGCGACACCGCGCGAGATCGAGTGGCCAAAGATCCTGAGCGAGTCGCCAAGCGCGCCAATCGAAGCACGAGTCGGTACAAGAACTAGCTTCCTTGCCCGCTTTTTGCCCGGGCCTTTCGTTCCCAGTATCCATCCCTATTTATGTGCATTATTTTCCCTCAATGATTACTCACTTGTATTCCTTAAGCACTGATACATCTTATATATCGTTTCTGAAATGACACAAGAATTACCTGCGGGGGAGTCTAGGTCATAAATTGAACTCCCTAAAGCGCAGCGTGAATTATATACAACATTGTGTCAATGTGTAAAATTGGCATCGTATGTGCCCCTGTTTTGTAAAGTGAGTTCCGAGAGGTATTAAGAGATTGCTTGAAAGAATTTTCTGGAATTTATTAAAACCGAACAAAACTCATAGACATACCTGACGTTCTTGGAATTCCGCATCTACCTCCGCTAGTTTCTCATTCTATTATGAAACTGATATAATATCATATATACAAAATCTTTTTATAAACATAATTGAAAAAATCGGTTAATAACTACATACAACTTTAACTTCTATAACACTTAAATGTTTTCAAATATTTGAAAGCGTTTTACGCTAAAATTTGTGGCAAACTACCTTCTTATATTCAAGTCGATAGAAAGTGTATTTCCGAAAACTATTGGGACCACTTCTTTCCCCTTCTCCCCTCCCCCTAATAAAATACATAATTACTATAAACACCGGGTCAATCTCTATTTTGATATTATGACAGCTTACATTCAGCAAACCACTCAAAGAACAAGGCATCGTCAAAGGTTCTAATGTTGAGGCACAAATTCGACTGAAAGGAGGGGCTCCAGACTTCACAGAATCAGGTATGATTGTTTCTCTTAATAATGTAAGCATTACTCTTGTGGATTTCTGGCCTAAATTCTTTATTTGGACTTTCGGAACAAAACTCTTTATTCACGAGAAAACAAAGGACCAGGTGGCATAAAAGTTTCAAATTGAAATCGACGTCCCTTATTACAATAGATTGTCTGCCACTCGTGAAATCTTTTGAATGAAAATACCTTAACCACAACAATGGATATTTTTGATACGTGCCGGTTGAACAACGTTTCTACAGCTTACTACCAACACAATGTGAAAATGGAAGAAGTTTGACGCTGGAAATATATTATCCCTAGTCTGTTAAAAGGTATTCAGTTACGTCATTATGAAATCACTAATTCGAAGTTATTCTTACTATTACGTTTTTCCATAGACGTATTGCGTGTTTGTTACTGTATGTGATTATATATGAATTAATATTCAGCTTATACCAGCTTTCCTGATTGGGCACACCTAAGAAAATATTGTAAACAGCTAAGTAAATGAAAAAATAAATAAATAAATCGTAGTAAGTTATTATTTTTGGCGGATTTTGTACAAATTCTTAGTACTTCTTTTCTGTTTTATTTCTGGCATGTTTCAGAGTTGAAGTTGATGGCGAAACTAAAGGACGTAGAAAAACTTGACGATCCAAACGACGTGCAGGTGGAAATCAGGATGTTGTACTGGGAAATCAATGACTTAGAAAATGTATCCCACAAAAATGAGCTTAAACGCGAACTATCTCTTCTAGCCAAAAAAGCGTTTGATAAAGAATTGACAGAGATGCTTCAGAACAGTGGACTTTTCGATACTGCTTTAGATCTAGTTCTTGACTGCATTAGCACAATCACTGATCTCGCTAAAAAGTTGTTTAAATTGAGCAGCGGCGATGATAGTGACAAAACGTCATATAAAATTTTGAAGCAAAAGTTAGGATCTAAACTAGAAACACGTGGAGCTCTAGCTTGTAGTGGTATCGATACAGAATTCGAATGGGCAGCAACGCTAATTAGAGAGTGTCCAAGTGTACGCGTTCTTCAAGGAAAGAAGTTCTCTCATCTTTCAAAAATTTTGGAAAATGCCGATATCAATGATAGATTTTGTATTGAAAAAATATACTGTGAAGGAAATGATATCAGAAAACAGTGCAGAAGTTATGGCTTGAGTCTAACAACATCAGAAGAGCTAGAACAAAAAGGGATTACAGATATTTCGCAGATGTCTGACTGTCAGTTACGTGAAACCTTAGGAAAAATACCAAAGAATCAAAGATGTCTCATGAAAAAGATGTATTCCGACAAAAGGCCTGAGAACTTGAAAGAAAAAGAAGAACAACGAGAAAAACTGGAAAACTACAAAAAACAAATTGAAGAAGCGCAAGCATTAGTTGAGAAGATACGAAAGGATGAAAGAGAAGTACTTAAGGAAAATAAAGATAAGTTCGAGAGTAGAATGAAAGAAATTGCTGCAAAAGCAAAACTACCTCAAGATTGGATCATTCAAAACCTTGAAGACCCAGATAAACTTCTAGAAAGCGTTGAAAAGAGCTTAAACATAGCAACAGAAAAACTTTCCATCTCTTCATACAACACGCATGAAGAAGTTGTTGCTGCGGCAAGTGGAGGATTGGCTCGGCATGGCATCAATTTCCTTGGAGATGACAGTGAAGAATTAACTAAACGGCCGCCGTTTCCTATTTTGAAAAAACCAGATTATGTTGAGTGGCTGAGTCCAACCCGTGGGTACGAGGTGTCTTACTTCAAATCTACCCTGGCAAATGCATCTTCCTTGTTCTATAAGTCAGTGAAATCGTCTGGTCTCAGTATAGCTGCAAGTGTATATATTGGGTATTATGGAAGTGCGTCAGTTCACTTCAATTCTGAAACATCGGAAGAAACAGAAAATAGATCACATACATCCAGCACTTATGCTTCTGCTACAAAATACATTGTTCACCCAACGAAAGCTTTTCGGCTGCCAAGAGAAGAGATGCAGCTAGAAAATGAGCCAAGACTCAAGGCAAAAAATATTACTGACCTTATTTCTGCAAAAGATTTCCTAAGTAAGTATGGCTCTCATGTGTCAGCGGGATTGCACACTTTGGGAGGTGTGTTTTTCAGTACTGTAACAGTAACGACAAAGGAAAAAACAGAAACAGCAGTTCTCACGAATGCAGCAGCAAATCAGTTTGGAGCTGAAGTCTCAGCAGGAGCAGCAGGACTTGGAGGGTTAGTGTCAGGGTCCGCGAAAACGGAATATTTTAAAATTTCTGGTTCCAATGATGCGTCCACTAACAAAACCAGGGAAGGGCATTTTGAAATGACAGTCAAAACACTAGGACCAGCAACTACTAATCCAAACATATTCGACGAGTTACTTCAGAGTAACAATGCCACGTGGTTTGTGATTGATCGTGGCGATCAAAACTCGCTTGTGCCAGTGTGGGAGATAATTAGAGAGCTTGGTGACGAATACGAAAAACCTGCTGTGCTTATAAAGCGTGCTTGGGAGACAAAGAACTTGTCACGTTTGTCAAGAAATAAAGAGGAAGGTGACCTAGCGAGCTCGTATGGAGACAAAAGCAAAGCTATTGAAATTGAAATTTCTGAGATGAAAAAATACATCCGTAGCAAATCATTGGTTACTGAACAACAACCTGACACGTGTTTCGTTACTCTGGTTGATATATTCCTTAGAATACGCACAACAGAACAAACATGTAAGATACTTGATGGTGAACAAAATGTAATGGCCATAGCCCTGGAAATACCTTCATTTGTCGGATTTTTGAAAAATGTTGCAACTAAACCAGAAGACAATTTTGGTACAGCACAGAAACTGATACGCACGACGATTAAGCCTGGAAAAATAAAAGGAAAAGTGCGCTTGGATCCAGACTTACTGGCATTCCTTGCAGCCAGTTCTACCGCAGCTACAAACGTTAAAGAGCTAAAAGAAATAACTATTGAAAACCTTGCAGAAGAGCTAAACAAGCTGGGCGAGAAACTAGAATATGAAGGAATGGACAGTGCTACCGGCAATCGCGAGGCTGCGTCATTACTACAAGCCGCTTTAAGTATTGAGACAAATGAAGAACTACGCGCTGCTCTAGAAAGTCTAGCAATTTCAGTGGGATATCAAGAAAATGTCTGTGATTTTGAAACTATATTAGGACCAAACGAACTGTCTATTTTAGCCGAAAAGATTTCTAAAATTCTACTTGCCAAATTTGAGACAGGAATGCTGGTAAAGTACACATTCCAATGCACAGAGGAAGAACTTGGTTCTGGTCAAATTGAAGCAGTTGGAAGCATTGGAATAGTGAAAGAACGAAATGCCTTTGTTTTATGGAACTCTTTAACAAACAACACTACAGGAAAAACGTGGGTGAGACAGAAACAGACAGAGCGATGGAACCGCGAATGGATGGGAGAATTCGTGCCCGGCGATCCGGAAAACTATTTTAAACCAACGAAGAATGAACAGTTACCCTGTCAAATACCCTTTTGGAAACTTGAACTATACAGCCAGCAAAATAATGCTAAAGATTCGATTGCATCGTACCGTGGAATACGATGGCGGCAAACAGATTCAAAGCTTAAGGTAATGCCGAGCTTCACAGTAGCCGAATTTTGCGTAGACAAGCATGTGTTATCAGACGGAGCTTCTTCGTCTCAAGACATTGTTCATCTTTTATGTCGCAAAATGGATGCTTTTAAGAAAAAAGCTGGTTCTGAAAGGTGGGAAGATGATGATATTTGGAGCGACGACGATTCTACCGAAACTGAAGAAAACAATTTGGACCCAGAAATTGCTCTTGCTGAAACTGATCCTTTTTATCTACTCTTAGAACAGGTATCTAAAAGCAACCTGTCAGCAAAAATGAGGCTGTTTGATATGCTGCTCCAGCAACGTTATACGATCCCGTTAATTATTCAAACATCTAGTGGGAAGTATTCCTACAATGTCGGTGCCTTGCGTCTTGTCAGCATTAAACTTTTTTCGGATGTAATAGAACTACTAAACGATACGTCGCTCCCACGAATAGCATTTGTGTCTAGACGACCGGAGGGACAAACTGAAAATAGACATCTCGTTAAGAATGTTTTAAATTGTAATGTTACAAGCTCTGTCAGTGATTATGCCTATGGGACAATTGCAGAACTTGGAGTCGGTTTCCTAAAAGATGACAGCAAAGAAGGGAATTGTGATCCGTGGCTCATTGTAAATGTGCGAGGAGATTATAAGCCTCTGTGGACGTTTGTGACGCAGTTCGCTGATGTTGTCATCGTTGAGCTAAACCCAGACGACTCACAGGCGGTGGAAGTAGGAAAGCAAGGTGGAAATAGTAAAGCAATTTTAAGGTGGAAAAACAGAAACGATTTAGAAAAAGCAAAGAAGTTTAAAAAACCGTCATCAATAGAAGGCAGTTTTCATGGGGTAGCGGATTTGTTGGAAAGAGCTATTCGTCATTATCGCCTAAAGATAAAACCAGAAGATCATTTAGTTCTACTAGACATAACGCTGGAAGGCAATCAGATAGAGAATGAAATTATGGGCCTGAATGAAATGGAAAAAAGAATTGAAAAGTTTAATTTTGATGAACTCCGCCAGAAACTGAGAATGCAAAGCAGCTTTGTTAGACAATGTGAAATTGAAATCGAGATGAAACGCATTCGGGCAAACATTTTCCAACTCACACATAAATCTGACCAAGTAGGTCAAGAAGTAAAGTTTCGTCTCGACATTGCAGACGAACAGATGCAACTGCCACTTATTAAACAATTTCATAGTTTGCTTAATGAACCTGACAGTGATCTGCGTGTCATTGGAATCCAACAGTTCGCAAATTATGTGAATAAACGATCTGATGCAATTTTAAAGAAAGAAAAGGTTAGCAAAGATAGTGCATGGGAATACTACAAAGAAAATCCAAAAGATAGCGATGCACTCCAATTATACTACAGAGCAAAAAAAGACTACACGAACAAAAGTATCAGTGTCACCCACTGCTGGAGAGAGCTAAGCCATATTTACTCGGCCAAGCCTGGTATGTATCCGAAACTTCCGCTTTTGGCAGCTCAGTACCTTTTAGACGGCTTTTCACTTGAGATCCTAGATGGTGATGCAGGAAGTGTAAACATTGAATGGTTTAAGAAAGTGATGCTTGAGTTAAATGACAAGCTTATGCAAACACTCGGCCACGAACCAAACGTGTTTGTCGTAAGCGTAATGGGAACACAGAGCACAGGCAAGTCGACACTTCTTAACACTATGTTTGGATGTCAGCTACAGACGTCCTCTGGACAATGTACCCGAGGAGTACACTTACAGTTGGCAAGGGCTGAGAACCGTGAAGGAATCGATTACGTTCTTATTATGGATACTGAAGGAATTAGAAGCCCCGAGTTTTTTGGAACTGAAGGTTCAGTATCAAAAGACAATCGCATGGCAACATTTGCCGTTTTGCCAGCCAATGCGTGTATTTTCACTACAGTAAATGAAGAAGATTCTGCTATCAAGGAAGTTCTTCCAATTGTAATGTTAGCTTTCAAAGGTTCAAATATTGCACAAGAAAGTGCTGGCCGGCTGTCTTCTTTGCTCTTCTTTGTTTATAGTAAGGTAGGAACATCTCCAAGAGACCTGGAAGGCTTTGAAGAGAACCGTCGCCAACTTGTTACGGAACTTCAAAGTGCAGCAGACAAGATTGCAGGCTCAAGAGTTGCTGGTTCTGATTCATCTAGTGACACTGACACTTTAGAATCCGATGGAAAAAATCTACAGAAATTTCTTGCAAAACTTCAGATAAGCAAGAATGAAGCTGAGAGCGATGTAAAATATATCGGCTTACTTAACAAGGGAGAGAAACCACCAGATGACATACCTAATTTTGAATATGGCAAAAAAGTTCATCAACTTCTTGAGTATATGCACAAGAGAAGAAAGCAATGCGTGGCGAAAAGCCAGCCACTTAAAGGGTGGGGTGAATACTTAGAATTGGTGATGAAGTGTATCAATACATCAGATTTCGAACTGCATTTCAAAACAGCCTTACAGTTTCAATCTTACAATGATCTACAAGATAAACTATATGACGTAAGGGAAGAATTGTCAAAGAAATATTGTGATACATTTAACTCTATCGAGCGCGAATTGTTAACTGCAGAACAAGAACCAAAGATTGAAGATCTCATTGAGAAGCTTAACATAGGTGTAGAAGAGAACGACAGAGAACAAACAACTGTTGTTAAGATGTTACTTGGTAGGAAGGAATTTGTGCAGTTCAAAACAGACGAGCTACGTCAGTGGAATTATTTTAAGAGCGAAAGACAGCGAACGTGGGAACAACTGTTAAGAAACGCTCATGAGACGAAATGGAAGTTCGATAAACAAGAAGAACAACTTGAGATAGGAATTTTGACCGAACTTCGAAAACAGTGGGAAAAAAACCAAAGTAATCTTATGGATGAAATGCAACAGCTGGATTTATTTTGCGGAATTTTCAATGAGCATTTGACAAATGCAAGGAAACTCTACCCTCCTTTAAACACTGAACAGAAAATAAGGGAAGAATACGCTCAGGGTGTGAAACAGTTTGACATCGGGATCAGTAGCATGTGGCTGCCAGTGGGTCTGAACATTATGGCTGAAAGTTTTGATAAATTCCTACAATGTTTTGGAATAAAGGATAAAAGTGACTTACAGAGAATTGCACGTAAACTGAAATCAAATCTGACAGAAAGACTACGGAGCGTTAAACGTTATAACGGCAAGTGTGTTTCAGATGCTATTAAGTACACAAATGAACTAATTGAGAAACATGGCATTCTAAATAATGATCGGAAGAAACGCCTACATCAGATAGTTTTTACCATACTAGTTGACAAATTCAAACATATTCAAAACCAGTGGGAAAAAACAAACAACGTGACTGCAAAGTTAGAAAACTCAAGAAATCGGCTTCTTGAAAAGTTTAAGAATATATGCAAAGGGTTTGTTGGTGCTCGATCAGTTGCTGACGATGTCACAAATGGTCTTAAGCAAGCCTACTTGAATGCATATAAACACTATGTTGCATTTGAAGTTTTTCAAAAAGTTAAAGACAAGGAATGGGTGAAGTCTCCAGTCGTAATGCAAGCACACATCGAACTTGACTTAATCGTAAAGATCAGAAGAAATGAAACAGAAGATTTGCTAAACTCAATTTACGATTCACCAAATCATTACAATAAAGTGCTTACTACACTTATTGTTCAGCACATCAACAAAGAGATCATCGGGAACGAACTAGTAGAATCCATCAAAACAGCTGTAATTACCGCAACTACCAAAACTACCTCCATCGAACACTACAAAGACAGCTTTGGGAGTTCGTTTCGAAAAGAACTTACACAGTATTTGCCTCCTGGGGTGCTCAAAAATTTTCCTGCGGGAATTTGGGACGAAGTAGCAATACAAGAAAAAAGTCATAGCTTATCGAAGCGAGACTGGATTGAAATAGGAGCTGTGATAGAAGAAAATGTGGAACAGTGGAAACTAGAAAAAAGTCCACGTCTTTCCGATGAAGAACTCAGTAAGCTTGTCAAACACAAATTGGTAATGGAAAGAGGATCTACCACAACCAGTCCACGATGTTCGACGCCTTGTCCACAGTGCAAAATGTTATGTATCAATTCATCTGGCCATGAAACAAATGAAGAAAGTGACCGCGGGAAGCTACATCATACTCATCACCAACCTCAAGGAATATGTGGTTGGCGTTGGATTCAGTCACAGAGACTTTGTGAAACAACTTGCAAAGAATGCGTTGCAAATGGATATTTCTTCAGACATAATGGCAGATTTATACTTTATAAAGACTGGTGCAAAGTGTATCCATCCTGGGCCCTCCCAAATATAGCACATAAAAAGCACGAACTTCAAGAGTATATATTTGCTAACTACCAAGCCGAATTGGTGAAAAAATTTGACGGAACCAAACGCTGTCCGGAATCCAAGCTGCAATCTTTTTATCACGATCTGGATGAAATCGAAAAGCAATGTAATGAGCTAGCGTTTAAAAATGTTTGAGTAATGTGAAAAGCTAGTGTCTGTCGTTGCATAAACTTAGTAACAAGATGTTTTTCTTTCAAGAACGTTCGTTAACGAATCGAGACCGTTTAGTTACGTAGTTTTAAAAACAGTCACCGAAACTGATGTTTTGCTAGTAAATAGATAATACGATATCATGATCAGTTGTTTCTTACGATATGACTAGGAAATAAGACAGTAGTGACCATGTCAAAATGTATTCGGTAAGGAGATCCAGTACGAGAAACTCAAACTGATATGCAAATAGCATAAATCGATTTATTAAATACCAAACACTGGATATTGAATTTCTGATAATCTGATTGGCTCTCTACTCACGGTATAAATCATATATCCTGTAGTTTGTCCAAATATGAAAACTGACAATTTTATAACGGAAAATTTTTCCTCAAAGTGGCCGAAAACTCGAGTCGGTAGAAAATAGAATTCGAGATATTTTAATCCAGTTTTTGGTGTTTAATAAAATAATTATTCCACTTACGCTTGTTGGATATGAGCTTATGATATCCTACTCAGTGCTCCGCACCTCGTCCGCTATCTAAAAGCTCATATCCAACGCGCGTTCGTGGAATAATTGTTAAATTAGTAGTTTAACGCAAGCCGTTCAAAATAATTAATAATACGCATGTGTAATAGTTCGCGAGGATTTGATAATAAATGATAATAACAGTATTAATATTAATATTGTTGTATTATAATTACAATATTTACCATATTATTGTGAACGCATAGAGTTTTTTATTCATGCGTACAAAAACATTATTATAATTATTAGTAGATGTATTAATATTATTACTATTAAACCCGTGTACGTGTAACATCAGTGAGGATTTGATAATAATTAATAGTACTTGTGTAATAGTTAGTGAAAATTTGATAATAAAACCTAATATGAAACAGATAATTGGTTTTACTGCACTTTTTGCAGCAAATTAATACCAGATACTGTCTCTCTCGGGATTTCTCCGATAATGGAAGGATTGATTTTGAGGTTTATGCAGATTGTTGTTGTATCTATAGTCTGATTTTTATGACGTCAGTAGCATAAATTCAGCTTTAAGCTTGAAACAAAGTTCAATAAAACATAGCACAATAAGTACTCACTGAATACTTGAAAAAAGTATATCCAATAATTATGAATAAATGAATGTTTTAAAACTTCAAAATTCATAGAGTTTTCTATGCCTGGCGGCTAGTCATACATTCTCAGTAATTTTTTACGTTTTCAGACACGTACTCAACATATGGGCCTTACGTATTTGGCAAGTACTAACGGTGCCATGCTTTCCCGATTTATGGACACTTTCTATTGTACCTTGAGGTTAAGTTTATGTTAGATTTGTGTTAGCAATGACGCCATAGTGACATGTATAACATATAGACTGGCTATCCTGTGGATCTTCAGATCTTCAGCTTGCCGACATGCAAATATGTTGATATTTGATTGCAAGCCAGAGTTTGTATAGAAACACCTCTGAGACTTTTGTAGGGGTGTTTTGGATCATTACAAAATATATTTTAAAGGTTTTGGTCAGCCGCAACTAACACAAAATATAATTATTTCATTTAGCTATTCCAAACATAAAATGGAACAATCAATGGTTTTAAAAGTTCTAGAAATTTATTTCATTTAGAAGTTCTCCAGGATTTATGACTATTCCAGGATTTTCCAGGAAGAAAATGCACTGACATGCTACCCTCTTACCGTTAATCAACATACATAGCCGTTGCGGCTACATCAAATAAGTGCTAAAGCTATCATGCCAGTGCCCGCTAACCTTTGAACATTCTCACGATACAACTCAATCTAAGCAGCCTCCGAAATATATTCTCCTGGATTTCAATTCTTTTTCAATTCGAGAGTCACTACTTTTCGTTGCTATGCCATTTAGCTCTCTCTCTCTCTCTCTCTCTCTCTCTCTCTCTCTCTCTCTCTCTCTCTCTCTCTCTCTCTCTCTCTCTCTC
>JAOBYH010123765.1:0-11070 GCA_025403525.1 Umimayanthus kanabou
TCAACACATCACCGATCGTATCTTGGTTTTCGTCGCATTTTGACACTCGAATGTCAAAACACCACATGTTTTATACTTATCAGACAGGTGTCACGATTGTCTAAGCACATGCGTTACGCGAAAGTAGCTATATATGAGCTGCAGATCAAGGTATACGCTATATGTTTTAGTTTACTTTAAAAAGGCACGAGTTAAAGCAATTTATTTGCTTCTTGTTTCTTTGTGCATTTTTACAATTGGTCATTTCACACGTACAGAAAACAGGAGAAGGCAAACTTTTCATCAACAGTAAAAGCATGTTAAAGGATAACATAAATTGTTATGTAATGTAATCTAAGGTAATGCAATGTACTAAATTGTTTAATAGCGCCAACAATACAATACATGTTTTATTTCTATAGTCGTATAGAGCAAGCGTGGATAATATTATTTGATTAGTCCGCCACTATGTGTTTACTATTCGAATTGTTAAACAAAACTGTAAGTTCATGTTCACTTTTTCAAATGTTATTTTAGAATTGAGTCGGAAAATTAAAGATTTACAATCGTACGACGAGTTTTGAGCGAGAAAATGTTAGAAAGTCTCAAATATCACTTGAATGCGTCTAAACTGTAAATATACATATACCTTAAGGTTACTATTTTTATCGACTACTAAATTTAGCTATTTTGTCTGAGAAAGAATTAGCGACAACTAATTTTAACGATTTTAAGGATTTTTATTGAACATTTGTCTTATCAAATTACATATTCAGGAATAAAACTAATTTTAGCGATATTTTCAAAATCGCTAAAATCGCTAACATTAGTAGCCGCTAAAAATAGTAACCTTAAGGTATCTATTAATACTATGTGCACAGTTGACTTAACTTACTTGCGACAAGCAGTTTGTAATTCACTTAATAAAATACAAGAACACAATTAATTGCCAAGGAACTTGAAATTAAATAAATTTTAATCATTTATTTTTTCATCAACAAGCTAAAATACAGCGATAGTCGTTGACGTCTGAATATATTTTCCAAACGAAGTGTAGGCAGACCCTGCGCATAACAACAAGCTGTCATTTCTATGTAACTGAATGCGACTGACTGATCAAGACTAACAGTGAAATGATTTCTTTTATATAAAAGCCGCGAGTACAAGCGCGTGAAAGACCGTTTGCACCCCGGATTTGCATTATATTTTGGTTTACTTTCATTCCGTTTACTGATTTTTTAATTGGTGCATTCTCTTTAAGTGCCTTGTCAAGTACCATTTCGTGGCAAACTGTTTATCACATTTTGAACATTCGTATTGTTTTGTTCCATGTGTCTCTTTGTGATGGGTAAAGTTCTTGCCACAGATCTTACACATCGAAGGCCTTCCGGCGATAATAGATTTTCAGTTTCAGTAACCCGCTCTTGGGTGTTGTCACTGTCACTTTTAGGCTTAGACAGATAGTCCTAAAATGTAAAAGGAAATGAAATATTGAATCAGGATACAAAAGTGCATAGAATTTCCGTATCTATATACTGAATTGTTAATGCAAAATACGCAAATCGTGTTCTCTGTTCATACCTCAAAGGCCCTCAAAATCGACGATTGTTAACGTCAGAAAACGATCAAAAGCAAGCGGAATAAGCTGCTCGGGAATAAAATTCCTCTCAAAAAACTGTTGCCAGGCTTCTAAGCTTGACAAATTCTGTAACTTCAGCTCCATACTTTTATCGTAACTAAATACGTGTTGACCGGTTGGTGTTTCATAGCTTCTCAACATCGCTGAAAATAGTACAGTTGTAACTGTGCACGTGTTATAATAAAGAAACCGTTAAAAATAAGGCAATAAGCACATTCCACAATTGTCTCATTAATATGCAAAACCCGTCAATGGTAAATTGTTCTTTCAGGGATGGCCACTTCGTATATGACCACACGAATTGTTCTTTCACTGTTTTGTGTTCAGCTTGTAATCGGAGCTGTCGTCGGAGCTGTCTTACCACCCGAACGTCGAATCGTCACAGCCGAACTTCGGTCTCGGCTACGTGGGGCCGCCCCACTTTATAGGACGCTCGGTCACGTTCTTTTTTAGATTTTTTGCTTTTGTATTGAATGGTGTTGCAGACTGTGAAGTTTTAATTGAGCTAGGGTATCGCTTCATTTTCCATCGTAAGTATTCGTCGCATTTCAATAGCCCTTTTGGCAGCCTTGGTCTTTGCACGTCTTCGTTTTTTTGTAACTACATATTTCTTACATCTTGTCTTGCAGCGTGTACGATCGTTACCTCGACTCCGGCGAGTGACAACTGTGTTTGTTTGTTTGTTTGTTTGTTTGTTTGATTGATTGTTTGAGGACTGAATAGTGTTCACGGCTTAGCCCACAGGCTATCAGACATGACACACTTGGGACATTCATTTCAAGATTCACTTGTTCATACGGAGATTGAAGAATGTAGTTGTGTTTCAAACATCTTCATAATATTCATTACAAAAAGGTCGAGGCACCAACTCCCTAACGAGTCGTTACAGTTAGTTATAATGATAATAAATATCAATCACAGCCTTAACACTCATCACACGCGTTTCGAGGCAAATAGTTTTACTTTAATGAATTTCAATTAGATTCCAATTTCAGTTCACCAGATTCCTCTATCTCGTGGATCTCCCAAGTGCGTATTTTTAAAGGAAAAGACTTCATAGTTCTGTCGATTAGTTCTCGGAAGCTGAAAATCGTTCGTGGTATTAGAACAAATAACATAATGCCTTCTCTGTTCCAGTCGTTCTGCGCAGAATTCGTTCGTTCATACTCGGAAGTTTCTTCAAGACTCTTTTTTGCTGAAATTGAATCTAATGTGGCGTTTATAGTCTTATCTATCGCGTTCAGTTGACCTTTGAAGTCAAACCACTCAGCCAGAGAGAGTGTCACTCCATACTTTGTTGGATAGCTCTGACCAGTGATTGGGTTGGTTTGATGATATCCCACATGTACTTTCAAATATCCTTTGTATTCTGTCTCTGAGACATTCAAACCGCGCACTCCCAGCTTGAACAAATATGCATCACAGGGTGCTATAACGTAATTTAAGATTACTCAGTAATTTCCTTTATGTTATCGTATCATTCAGCCGTAGCTAGCTGTTCTGCTAACTAACTTGCAGTTATATAAGATATCGAAAGGGGAGAAGTCTCATTCATTTGATTGACATATTCCACAATTGTCTTATTAGTATGCAAAAACCCGTTAACAATGCAAAAAACGTTAACGGTTTTCTATGACGTCACACATTCTTCACATTCCTAAATTACTTATTGGGGGGTATAACTACTCGCGCGGCTTTCAAGCCTGTACTGGTCAGACATATGATGCATATTTTCTACTTTATTATAAAAAATTCAGTTTCTTCAAACCTGATCAGCTCATTCAACACTCTATTTTTCCTGAATCTGGCAGCAACAACGTTTACCAGAGAGTGTCCAATAACAAAATGCTGTTATTGTACACCTGTTTTGGACAGTTGAATAAACCAATCACAACCTGAGTTCCTGGCTTTCTGACCAATCAGCAATAAGAAAATAGTTACTATGAATAGCCGCAACTAACCTTTGAGAATCTTTGGCCAAGACATAAAGGAGAATATTTGACTTTAACAGCTACAGTTCTTCAAACAAGATACAACGGCTTTGTTTATTTTTTCATTCATTTTTGGAAATTGTATTTTTTTATAATAGATATGTAACATGACTTCGTGTCGTCCAACTTTGTCTGTAATCATTACTCATGAAAACAAATTGGATTCGCACTCCGCGGTTATCCAATTTTGTCTATCACCCGTATAGATTACAGACCGAATTGGACTCCACTCAGTCCTATTACCACTACTTACTGTATGATTAACAAATTATCAAATGGACTCCAGTGCATTTTAGAAAAAAATCAGCACTTATTATATTTTTCAAAGGCAACAAACAGCATTCGCTTCACTCGTGCAGTATTGTTAGCCTTTGAAAGTAAGACTCGTGCTGATTTATTCCAAATTGCACTGGACTCAATTTGATTACAAGTACATATAAACACTTCTTGAGGTATTATCGACAGTGGAACAGCGAGATATATACGAAATGTTCACCGAAAAACAATTTCTGGAATCTTTTTGTTGACTGAACATATTCTTTAGAGACTAAATTTAGCTTTTTATTTCAACTGTTTTTTTAATCATCAAAACGAATTGAGCTTGCCGCGATATACTAACTACACTTAACTTATTTGTAAATTTGAAGAAACAATCTGAAATCGGCAAGTGTTGCTACAACAGTGAAATTATGACATAAGTATTGTAGAAGATGGCCGTTTCTGACATGTTAATCAAATTCACTGTAAAGGGCCAACAGTTGTTACTTCAAGCCCTATATAATTTTCTTTTTCAAGAAGTTATCTTTTGTATCTGTTATTTTCAGAAAATGCAAGAGAACAGGATAAAGTCGATTTTGTCAAGGAACTAAATGTAATGAAAGAGTTGGAACCACACGCGCATGTTGTCAGGCTGTTAGGGTGTTGTACCACACAAGGTATAGTGCAGCGATTTAACCACTGGAACATTTAAGCGTTTAAATTGAAGTTAAAATGAAAAACAGATTGAGTTTAAACGGTTTAAGTGTTTAATGAATATTATGTTTGTCAAATACGAAAGTTTCAAAAATTTAAGAGCTTTGATTTCTCAAAATATGCTCAAAAGTGAAAAAGTCTTTTCTTGAGGAGAAAATGGAGAGGTACGTTAGTGTTCCTTTGTTGTCTTTGTTTTGCATAAATAAAACTTTTAGTATTTTTGGTTAAAGGTTCACTTCCTTAGGCTTTAGGCTCTCTGAAGTTATAATGAGCAGAAGGATATTTTGTTATCTTGATGAACTTTGTTGGTTTTATATTACTCAGTGCTACATTTTATATTACTCGTTTTTATAGTGTTAGCCTCGACCTGATGTTAAGTATTCGTAAATTCCGATTCAAAAAAGTTAATAAGCGCCCCGCCTCGAATAAGCCCCCCCCTCCCCATAAGAAAAGTCGTAAATACTCGTTATAAAATTAGAGCAGTGTTTTTTCTTCTTTGTTTTGTTGATAGAAAATAAACTTAATGAAAATGTGTGGTTGGAAATGTTAAAAGTTTAATAAGCGCCCGACATCGAATAAGCGCCCACTTCAAATAAGTGCTCCCCCGGTGGGGGAGGGGCAAAAAGTCCAAAACTTAAACTAAGCGCCCTAGCCCCGGTTGTTCGAAATTGAATTAAATTTAACCCAGAGTTAGGCGAAACTTAGTAAATTCCTTCATCTATAAACACGTCCAGTCTTTCCAATGTATTACTGAAGTACACTCCAAGGAAACCCAATTACGTACACCCGAAATGACATCCCAAATCAGTCTTTAAGGAGGTAAACCCAATTACGGGTTAAAATTTTAACCCTGGGTTACCGCTAACCCACTTTCGAACAACCGGGCCGGGCGCTTATTCAAATACATATGGTATAAACAACTCTGTGCAGTGTTGGAGATTCAGATCTTGCCGGTATTTATGTACTTATGTAGATTCAACACCAATTACAGGATGAATCTGTTGTCAATGTAATTAGCGGTAAAAGGCAATATTAAATTGGTCTTTTATACTTTTTCCTTAGAACCGCTTTTAGAGATTCTGGAATATCTTCCATATGGGGATCTGCTGGGATTCCTCAGAAGATCACGTGGAAAAGAAGACAAATTCACAACAGGAGAGCGTCGACCTAACTCGAGTCTTAAAGCTGACGAATTGCTTAGGTTTGCATGGATGATAGCTGACGGAATGGCATTTCTGTCACGTAACAAGGTAATGACAAAACGTGTGCTATTTTATGCTTATGAAAAACTAGCAAAAAAGTTTCGGCGATCAACCCCGCATTTATGACAATTCAATGCTCTTTCACAAGCAATTTGGTTTTCGAACTGGACATAGTACAGATCATGCAGTTCTTTGTATATTTGATAAAATACAGAGAGCAAGTGACAACCATAACTACTCCTGTGGAATATTCCTAGATTTTTGTAAAGCATTTGAAACAGTTAACCATGATATTTTGATAAAGAAACTTGAACACTATTGTATCCGTGGCATAGCTAGAGTAGTTTGACTTGTGTCTTATCTCAGCAATAGACAGCAAATTGTTACCGTCAATTCAGCCACATCAGCTCATTGTATTGTAACATGTGGAGTTCCACAGGGGTCTGTTCTGGGACCATTGCTATTTCTAAATATATATTAATGACTTCCATAACAGCTCAAACTTGTTTGATTTTCACCTTTTTGCTGATGATTCTAACTTATTTTGTGAACATAAAAATATCTCAGAACTTGAAGCTTCCGTAAACAATGAGCTAAGTAATGTTTACACCTGGCTGTGTACAAATAGACTGTCTCTCGATATAGACAAGTCTAACTATGTGATGCTTCATCCACCACAAAAAAATATACAAAGCCTTAGTATGAATCTCAAAATTAATGATAAACAGTAAAAAGAGAATTCTGTATTAAATATCTAGGAACCATGATATATTCAAACTTAAACTGGAAAGAGCATGTTGATTGTGTTGTGAAAAAGATTAGAAGAAGTGTAGGAATCCTCAGCAAAATTCGTTATTTTGTTACCAAAGAAATTCTATTAAGTTTATACTATGCCCTAATTTATTCTTTTATTATATATGATTTGATCGCCTGGAAAAGTACTTATGCGTCTACTGTCAAACCGATTTTTATTTTACAAAAAAAGGCAATCCGTATGATAATATTCTCTAGTTTTGATCAACACTCTAGCCCTCTGTTTAAGTCTCTGGAAATAATCAAATTTTTTTATCTTGTTACCTTCTTTATTGCCATCTTTATGTACAAACTTCATAATCAGTTGCTTCCTTCTGCATTCCGGTCATTTTTCTCAAAACTAGATAAGATCCATAGTTATAACACAAGACAAGCTGCAAAACAGTCATACTATATATCTTCCCAAAGCAAGAACAAATTATCGCAAATTTAATGTTCGATGTCAAGGTCCTGTAGCATGGAATGCAATATTACAGATGATGATATAAAGTTTTCATCTATTTCATTATTTAAAGAAAAATTGAAGCAAAATTTCATTGAACTGACTCTCTTTCTGTAAATGAGATAATATCTCTGTTGCTCTACTCTACTATATATTTACAATCTATTTTATCTCTTCTTTAGCGCTGCAATAATGTTCAATTGTTATATAATTGATTAATGCACAAGTAATTTAACAAACTTCTTTTCTGGTATATACTACATCTTGATGTGTGAATATGTATGTGTGATTATGTATACGTCTGTGTGTGTATGTATGCCCGACCAAAATTAGCAAAGACATAAGGCAGTGATCTGACAACCTGGCATTCTTTACCCTATCAGGTTATTTCGGGTTTTTAGCACCCCCAGCTTTATTATACAAGTACAACCTCGATGTAATTTTAGGGAAAACAAAGCTGAATAAAAGAAGAATTATGTGTGTTCGTTTTGTAGAAGGAATGAAGGGTTTAGACTACGTGCACTTTGTATATGTTAGATATGTAGCAGTAATACAGTCGACTCCACTTAACTCGAACTCGCTTATCTCAAACTTCGCTCTATCTCGAACCAAATGCCGATCCCCTCTTATTTGGCTCCTATTTTCTCTGTTATTTACCATTCTTTATCTCGAATTCGCTTATCTCGAATTACCGTTTTTCTCTCTTTTTCAATAATTTTATTTTTCCTTGGTACAAAACTACCCTGTATATCTCGAACGAGTCTGAAAAATTGCTTTTTGAGATAAAAAAAAAATAGTGCTACTAAACTGTGAAACAATCATTAAATTAGTAAACTAATTGTACTTGCATGTTACTGGAGTTTCATCAGTTTCTGGTACTTAGTTTAACTCCTGTCTCACAGTTGTCCTGTTTGCCTTCTACAACAACAACAAATTTATTTAGCACTCTCGATTCAATATTAATACAAATTTCAGAAAAACGAAATCGAAAATGAAGAAATATATACAGGATTAGAGTGCAGATCATCCATAATAACCATAGGAGGTAGTTTAGATGGTCTTTAACCCTTTGGTGACTGCGTCAGTAAATATAGGTCGCTCACGACCTATATCTTTAAAAAATTATAACATTTTCAAGTCAATAATCAAAGCATCATTGCACCGACAGTTTTGTCAGGCAATAACTTCCTGAAATTTTGGTATCCAATACACCAGCAAAAATCCTTGATTTCTGTCCAATTTCGTGGTTTGATTTGTCGCAAAATTAGAATTTCTTGTTTTCCAACTCCAGGAACAGCACCAAAAACACGCACTTTTGTCGTCATTTTTTTAATAGAAAAATCTTTTTTAAAACAAACAGTTCACAATTCCAGAAAACGTCAGGTCCAATATTTAACGCTGGTTGGCAATGATTCCCATTCCTCCCTCCGCAGGCCGCGTTACAGCCTTTTCATCAGAGCAAGTTTGGCGAATCCACTGTTTTCTTGTTCGTGCCCGATAGGAATTCTGGGTAATCTGGGCATAACTTCGAAATGAAGTCCCGCCCATCGCTATTTTATAGTTTTTTTTATAAGTGTCGAGCTACTCGGACCTACTGGCAAAATATGGTGCCCGTTTGCATCTTTGGAACTCAAAAGTTACCAAAATCGCCTCAGTAGGTGCTAGAATCCATTTGCAGAACGGCCAGAGAGATGTCTTCACTCGTGATCTGAAATTGTTCGCAACCCAAGCTTTCGGCGTCCCAGCCATCGTGAAATCACCTCTCACCTCTGGTTTCTTTCAGAAGATTTCCTCTACCCACCACACTAACTTAATGATGCTAGCCTGGGGGCTTCTGAAGTGGAAAATGGCTCGAAAAAACACTTATAAAGACGATACTTACCAGTTTGATCGTTCGTGACCGCCAGCTAGACAAAACGCCGTGACAGTTGCTGACGTCACCAAAAAGTCTGAGCCGCGAGGCTATGGAAACTGCGGTTATTCCTACAAATGACCGTTTTTTTGAGCGGCAAAACTCCACTGCCCCTTTACCGCCCTAATCACTGCAGAAAAATCACTATATCCACCGTCACCAAAGGGTTAAAGAAAATATTGAATGTTATAAAGGGTCAGCAGACATCAAGAGTGCTAATTAGTTGAAGTTACACAGCTGGATTGGATGCACACAAAAGACATGGCAGAATGAAACAAGAACATAAGCAAGAAAATTAGGAGCTAACAAAGGAGGACAAAAAGGAATTCTTAATATGTGCTGATGCAGTTGCTTCGAAGTACTGTACTTTAAAATTTTCAAAAATTAAAAAATAAAATAAAACAAAATTGAAAGAAAGTAAGTAACTGAGCATAACTGAGTAGGTAATTTCGGTAGAACGATTTTGCAAGACTGTATAGTTGCGTTATGATTCTAAAAGTCACTAGCTGCTGCGAAACCTCAAGATGTGCTATCTTGTTAACCTTCCACTTTAACGTCAAAATAAAAAGTTTATATCACTAGTTTTGTGCACCTTCGGTTATGTCGAACTCCGGTTATATTGAACTTTTTCTTGTTTCCTCATAGAGTTCGAGATAGCCAGAGACTACTGTTTTTAACAATCTTGCTTTAACCATTTGTTGTCCACAGATTGTGCATCGTGATCTGGCAGCTCGTAACGTGTTGGTTGGGGAAGACATGGTGTGTAAGATATCAGACTTCGGGCTTGCTCGTAATGTGCCAGACGATATTTACACCAGGAGGTCGGGGGTGCGTTTCATCTGCTATTTTACAGAAAAAGTGCTTCTAAAAACAAGCAACAGTCTTATATCCTCCCGGGAGAACTTTATTCCGCTCGAACAGGGTTTCCTCGCAACTGAATTTTAATCATGTTTACTCGACTCAGCGGAGCTTCGCAAACTACTAAACTATTTAGTAATAGTTTAGAAATTAAAAAGATGCATTGTAGTATCTTTTTAAAAATTGTGTGCAACAATCCAGTTGAAGATTATACAAGAGAAATATTTTTCCCTTCAGTTGCTTTAAGGAAGATTGGTTCTCCAAAACCAAGTTGAAGCCTAGTTTCCATATGATCGCTCACGATCGCCGGATCGCTGGAATCACTGAAGCGTAGGATCGCTCACGATTGCCGACGATCGCTCGATCGCTGAAAAGTGTTTCCATAGAATCGATGACGATCGCTGACGATCGCCCGATCGCTGAAAAGTGTTTCCATTTCTATATAATCGCTGACGATCGCTGGCAGTATTTTCAGCGATCCGGCGATCGTGAGCGATCATATGGAAACTAGGCTTACCTCTCGTGCCTGTAGTGACGTTTTATTATGTTAGAGTTTGTTTCATGCATGCTGAAGCAAGGAAAACTTTTACTCCGCTTAAGCAGAGTAAAATCTTAATCATGTTTACTCGACTCAGTGGAAGTTGTCAAAATGCTAGATAACTGTAAGATTATACAGAGAAATATAAGATTATACAAGAGAATATTTCCCTTCCAGTTGCTTTAATGAAGATTGGTTTTTCAAAACCAAGCCAACTCTTGTGCTTGTAGTCGGTTTGATAAAGTAGAGTCCTGCTTTATACATTCGTGTTGAAGCAAATTGTTGCTGAATAACATGAAAAGAAATAAGCGTTCGTATAACATAATTTCTTTATCCTACAGAGGACTAAAGAACCACATTTTGGAAACAAGTTGAAACATCTTATAATTCAGATAATAATAAGACCGGCAGTTTTAAGTACCAAACTAAAAGGGAAGAGAAAAAGACGTTGTCTTTACCATATTGTAACCAAAATAAAAGTAAAGTGGTGCATTTATATGGCGCCTTATCCATATGGATATGCTCAAAGGTTAGTTTACCCCCAGCGGACCGGAAACATATTTAGAGGGACAACAGGAAAAGGGCTTGCCCCGAGTAAACCTGTGTCTGGCTACATTAGCCTGGCGGCGCACCCTTTTCTTGGTGACGCGCTTCAGTTTGAGGCCTCCATTACTTCAAGGGCCACTTTCAGAGCGCTGCTTATTGTAAGCCAGACTCTGAAGCC
>JAOBYH010123876.1:0-11069 GCA_025403525.1 Umimayanthus kanabou
GCATATCAATCAGTTAAAGCAATGATTGCACAATTCAGATATTTGTTAAATTTCAAAATAAATAAAAAGAATAGCAGGAACAAAATCTAAAAGCTCGATATTAGAGATCGAAACAAGAATCCTTCTGTAGAGTTTGTGTGGTTGTAAAATAAAAGCCGTCAGAAAACAACAAAAGATAAACATGATCAGACAAGCGTAAACATCCTTCCAAAACCTACTGTTGGTTTTGTTTGGTAAAAGAGAGTTGGAAAAACGGCAAAGTAAAATAAATCAAAACAAAATATTTGGCGCAAAAACCGTTCACTCATTAGTATAAAGGCAACGCATATTATTTATGGGGTGTGATGTCATCTAATATAATTTTTGCAGACACCGCATTTTATTCACGAGTATGGAAGACAAAACAAATAAGGTTCCTGCGCATTTTAGTCATGAGTTTGGAAAACAAAAGATTTATTCAAAATTTATTCATGAACTATGAATGATAGTTTATTCCTGCCCACGATAATGCAATTCCTCCCCTAAAAAGGGGGCTAAATCGGTGCATACTTTACTACTCTCATCATGTAAGCTGGAGGTTGGTGTTGCCAGTTTCTGTTAGAATGGAGCAAGTGAAACAAAAAGATAAGAAATGGCATTTTACTTACTTTTTGCACATTGTTAAGAAAGAGTAAAGCAACAAATAAATATTCATACTTTTCAACTTTTTTCAGTTTGTATTCGTAAATCGAAGCACTTGATTCGTGATTGAAATGGCATGAGCATGCGCAACAGCCTGATAAACTTTGGGGTAAACTAAGTTTGCAGATTTACTGTTCTAAAGTGTGTTGCCTTGGAACTTTTCCCTTTGTAAACGGTCAATGCTTTTTGTTAACAGTCAGTGCTGTTTGTAACAGTCGATGCCGTTCAATCAACAGTTTATTGTTTTTATGAAGAAGGAAAAGTCCTGATAGCGGAAATAAAATTATTACCAACCCTAACCTTATCCAAACCAAACCAAACCAAAATTAACACTAAAAGAAGAAACTAGATAGAAAAAAAGCTGGATAAGCGTAGGTAAAAGAGTTACCGTGTCCTGAACACGTGACGGCTGACATTCCAGTCCTATACACTACCACTTCGCCAACAACTCGATTCCTTGCCGTTCACATTTTTTTCTCTCGTACTGTTGTTGTAAATGGCATCGGATGCTATAAATGGCATCGACCGTTTACGAGTGGAAAATTGGCATCGCCTTGGCCATGCTTGACCATACTGTCGCTTCTTTTGTAGGGGGATCCAGCTTCGTGTACTCATCTCACCCTGGCAGGACAAACCTACTCAGACCTTCTTGAACTCGTTCGTGATCTACGTAACAACTTTCGCCTGGAGCACTGTCGACAGCTCCTTTCTAACCCCTGCCCTAACCTCCCCCTGAATGCAGTATTTAAGGGCTATACCCAGTCCACTGGAATCCCAGCTGCAAACCGCGGTAGAGGACGAGGCCGAGGCCGAGGAAGAGCAAGAAACAGCCCGCAGTCTTGAACTCCAGTCTCAAACTGAACAGTTCGTCTTTCACTTAAGTTTGTCCTGTACAGTAAAACCCCGCGTATAAGAAGCTAGAATTTAGGACCCTGTTTGGCTTAAACTTCGATTTAGACCCACTTTACATTAGAATCTGTTTAGGCTACAAGTTCAAAGCAGGTCCTTATTTTATCAAATAGAGTCAAAACTAAAAATGTATAAATCAAAGAAAAAAGCTCTTCACAACGTAAAGAAAATGAACTCTCGAAATGTCATTTAGATATTTAATAACACGTCTATTTGCACACAGCAACAAATAACTATTTCTTCAGTTAAAATACCACATGAGAATCTCAACTACTAGTGACTGTAAGCAATACTTTTTTCTCAAGAGAATAAGAACCTATTTAAGAACCTGTTTAGCCTTATTTCCTGGTAAGCACATTTGCATAAGAACCCGTTTAGGCTAACTAGGGAAAAACCTCGGTTCTTATAAGCGGGGATTTACCACTGTATTCATACAAGTGCTGATATCAGTCTTGTGTCAGCAGGCTTCGCAGCAAATAGATGAATAGTACTAGTGTATGCATGGATTCGTATGCTGTTAGAACTGTTTGTTACACACGCCTCATGCAGGGAAGGTTGTCTGCTCGGGAACACATAGCGGTATAACGGCAAACATACTGGGTTTTATGTCTTTAATACTTATGCTGCCATGGCCACAAACTTTTAGCAAAACTCGAATCTCTTGGCACAGAAGAGCTAAGAGAAACAGATGAAAATGTTATTTTCCTGCTGATCAAAAGATCACCTCCAAAAGTAGAACTAACATTTCTTATATTTGACTAAAAGCCAACTTGGGGCTTTTTTTATTGGATTTCATCAAAGTTTGATGTTTTAGAGCTAGGTCAGTTTGGTATGTTCTCATGGTTGCCGGTTGTAGTGAATAGCCACACTGCGAAGTTTAACATTGCGTGCGTCTATTTTTTATTGAGTTTCTTACAGCTTTTAGTCTTTGTTTTTGAGATTTAGATTATCAATATAGATTTGCACTTTATTTCTTCACTCTTCTTTACTGATCTGTACGTTGGTGTCGTAGTGCAAAAGGAAAAGTTGTGTTTGTGGCCATTTTTGATTAGTGCAACGTGCAGTCTCACTAACCGACATGCATTGACCTCGTCGCGTCCACAAGAGGTGTGCGGTTACCGCTGTAACCGCGCCTCGTCAAGCTGGCGCACCAATCACAGTGACAATAGGGAGTTTAAAAGCTCTACGTTGACGTTTCCGGTGAACGGCAAAAAAACCCGCATTTTCAAGAAATCTCACGCGTTTGAATTGATTAGCAAAGTTATTATCAAGATGGTAAAAGAAAAAAGAATTCAATGCGTTCGCGTTGGCTAAGAGGGCAAAACTGAACCAAAACTTCACCTGAAGTCAGAAAATTTTTGCGTTTCCTATGAATGCTAAATCTATTTTCCGGCCTTGAACAACGGAGTTGTAGTAATTTTTTACCCCTGCAGTTTGCCGGAAACGCTAAGAGTGGGGCTTTAACTCCTTAATGAAAATGAAATCTAGTCAGAAGTCATTCCTCCGTCCATCTCTGGTGTCCGTGCTAATGTCCGGAGATGAGGCTAAATTACTCTGTGGCGGATCTGGTTATATCGAACGGACATGGAACTTGTAGATTTTGAGAAATGTAAAGTTACTCTTAATTTAACCTCTTCGCTAAAATTCTGGATCCGCTGCACCAGTGACTGGTAGAGTATTGCTTGTGATCATTGTTAACATTTTAGGCGTATAACCTTCTGTGTTTTTACCGGAAATCAGGTCCAACTGCTGAATTGTATACAGTAGTTTTCAAAAGATGAGACTTGGTTAGTTTGCAAGTGTACGAGGTGAAGACATATAATGCAGAGTGTAATTAAGGACCTACAAATGAGGAAAATTGGGACAAGACTTCAGATTTGTAAGGCCAAACAAAAAAATATGTTTCCGGTTACCGACCGTCCCTGTCGTTTTTGGTATTTTACAATTGATTCTTCTCGCAGAAAAATGTTTTCAGTTTCAAGTCTATTTTTGTTGCAACTTATATTAAAACTTACATTACTAAAATCGTTTTTGTAACGTTTGCGCGCTGCAGACAACACGGCAGCCGAGATCAAACTGTTAGCCAATGAAAATGAAGGAGCAAAGGGCCGTGACACCACGTGACAGACTGAAAAATGTAGATATACCAGTGCTGCTTTTATAAAAAGTACTTCAGGCAAATAAAATTATTTCAAAAATAAAAAAATAGTCCTACCTACCTACCTACCCTAATTTTAAGAAGCGTGTTACCGGAAACACGTATTTTTTTGTTTGGCCTAAAGTAAAGAATAGCCAGCACAAAAAATTCAAATAACTAAGATCTTATATTGAAACATATTTATCTCTTGAAGCAAAACTCAAAATTTCAGTAGGCAAAACAAAAACCTTAATTCACACCCTGAAGTAGCGCTTTATATGTTTCTTAAAAGTCAAACAGATCTATACGTTTCGTTGAATTATAGCAAAAAAAAGTAATCGTTGAGTAGGAGAGAAATCCGTTGCACAGACGTGCTGTAATAGTGTTTTGTAATAGTGTTTTGTTGCTGTGTAGCACAAAAAAATGAGATTTACTATCGAATAGTAACGTAGAAGTCGAAACTTTGACTTTAATTTAGAGGTTAGATTGCTACAAGCAGCGCCTATATATGTATATGTTAACAAATAGATTCTTAAAAAAGGTAAATATAGCATTGTTTTCAGTCATCAGTTCGAAGCCAATAAATATTAGTCTGTTGGGGGGAGGGGGGGGGGTAGCATATAACCGTTCAGCGAGTTTTGAAACTTTTAAAAATGCCTTGGCAAAATCGCTGCAATACTTGTTATCGCATTAATCATATACATGAAAAAATTACTTGATACTGATTGGTTAAGAGCAGTGCAAGTACTTTGTAATTCTGTGCAAAAATGTGTAATTCCAAGCAATTAAAACTACAAAAAAGTAAAACCTGATTGGCCCAGAAACATTGCAATTTGAACAACAAGAAAGTGGCGTGATCTGACGTGCTATGCATGGTGTGACAGTCGCGAATCTTCTAATTGGAAATGTGAATGCCGAGGCGGTTCGTGCAGTTTGAACTATATAATTTTTTTTTTTTTTCAGCGTATGATTAACAAGTAATCGCATCTTTTACTCGTTCAATATGAAATAACTTGCACTTGTTTGTTTTAAAGAGCTTAAAGTGCGTTCGCCCTAACGGGCTCACGCAATTTTGATTCTTTTTAAAACACACTCAGTACTGCAAATTAATTTCATATTGAACTCGATTACCTATACTAATTGTCATCACTTAAAATGCTCTAATCTACGTTATGCGATTAAAACAAGTAAAAAATCTAGATTTAAAAGTCACGTGGGTTCAAATGATACAAATTATACCGGTATCTTTACTGTGGAAGAGGACGGGGTATTATTATTGGTTGGTCGTCGGAAGTCCTCGTCACAACATTTTGGAAATACACTTAAAATAATTCGCCCAGAAATTTTCCTAGAGCATCACTCAAAAAACTAAAGGAATCAAACGGTATATTTTGTCTATTTGAGTGATTACCAATTTTCCTCCAATATAGTAACGAATGCATATTGTTTTATGAACCTTTTCATCCTAAAATTCCTAATTTAAAAAACTTCAGCTTTTGCCAAAGCAACCCCCTAAAAAATACCGGAATGTCAATGCTGTTCTTGAGTGGTATAAATGGTGTCAAGGAAGATCAAAAACTACAATTTTCAAAATAGAATCTTTCACCATACATGTAGATATCAAAAAGGTAAATACTGAGGATATATATCTTCTAATTTGAATGGTATTAGTGATCAGATGGCCAACTTGCTGGAATTAGAAGTTTAACTTGAGAAGAGTAATGAAAAAAACCCATTTGTATCGTGTCAAAGTACACAGATATATAAAGCAGACCAAACGTGCCCTCTCAATTGGGGGTAGGGTGGATCATACATGTTGCCAATTGTTATCTCAAGAGGTAAAAAAATCACTATCTTGAACAAATGTAAAATATAAGTTGAAACCAAAAGCATAACAATTTGATCTATTTGTCTCAAGCAATGTTAAATTTGTCATTGCACCTCCTTTCCCTGAACCAGACAGAGTTCCAGCAATGACGGTCGGGGGCTACCCCATGGTGCCTGATATGTATGGTGATCACAGTGGTCTCCATTCGATAGAATCCTTACATTTTATTACAAATATGTAGCATTCTTTGGTACAATGTGGTGTTATCTATTAAAATCATTGGCCCAATCAGTTTTACTAGGATAAACCAATTTCAGTTAGTCGAGTTGGCGTGTTTCCGTGTTCTTTTGCAAACTGAAACAGTTTGAAAGTGTTCCACCAAAAAGAAGTTTAGGTCCAAATGGTTGTTACCAATAGAAACATTGAACGACATCTTATCATTGTGTTGAAATGTTCAACAGGTTGAATATATCCATGTTATTCCATTTTCTGTTCTTGTCTTTCACTTATCCAGCATGATATTCACTGTCTTGACTGTACCTGTGAGGACGGAGTAAAATATGCAATGTTCACTTCTCAAAATGCATGTTCATCTTTAAATACAAAAATATCTTGAGACTTTGACCGTACATGCAGCTAGATTATGTTCAACAAGAAGAAGGTTGTGTCCAGAAGCGGCATTCTATTTATAGGCTATAACATAACATAACATAACATAACATAACAACATAACATAACAGAGCTATAGTAATACTGAACTAGATATACAGTAAAGCTCTATTCTGAGAACGAAACATTCCACTGGTTACCAACAATATTCTATAAGCCAGTTTCCCAGCCACAATCCCTGATTACAATTTTAGTCGGTGATACTTTTGAAGGCTTATTGTTTATCCTCTCTCAGAAATTGTCGATCTTTTCACCTTCGTAATCCAATCTGCCATGTTTACAGATCGCGTTGGCCCGCCAACTGAAACCCTAATGTTGTTCTGCGCATGATTGGGAAAATGGCTTGTTGTATGTTTCTTTACGGATTGTCAGTTTTAGGGTTAAGGTTTCGGTTACTTATATTGTCTTTTTATCCAATGGGATCTTTCCTTCCAAGAGTAGAAAGCTGTCATGTAGTGACGTAATCATCCCATCCTCGTCACCAGATGTTGTATGTCGATTGGCAGCTATATATATATATATATTTGTATCAGGAAGGCTGGCATTCCAACGATGTAGTCACTAGCTAGTAGGATCCAAAGGATACACAACGCTTTGCTATATAAATGTTATAGAAGTGAATATAGAAATAGCGACAGCGAACTACTAACTGCTCCTTTTTTTTGAATGAAAAAAACATGTGTGCCGTGAGTGGGAATCGAACCCGCGACCCCCTGGATACTAGTCGGGTGTGCTAATCACTGCACCATCACGACAACCCTGCTGGCAACAGAGCAATCAATGAAGTTGAGACTGGAAAGTTTGGGGAGGGGGTACTAACGACACCGCGCTTATAGCTGTCGATAACCTTTTGGAAAATCCAGCCAGATATATTATTCAATTGAATAAAAAGGAAAAAGAGGAAACTAAACTTCTCGCGGGTCCAGGTTTATTAATAAAAACGTTTCGGCAATTCTTCCTTCTTCAGTTTAAAAATTACATGTATGGTTAAAAATGTAAAATAAAATGAACTAATTTACATTTGGTTCTAGAATTTATAGAGTTAGACTAATATATATGCGCAAAACAATGGAAATTTATCCCAACAGAACTTCGGAAATCGAACGGTATTAACAATTTTAAACGCTTTTATAAAACAGGATTTTTTTAGATTGTAAATATTTACTTATCATATTAATTTGTTTATTTACTTGTTTATTTATTTACTTATTTATGTATGTTTGTATTTATGAATATATTATCATCATTATTATTAGTAATAAAAAATAATAACAATGTCTTTATTCACTAGATAAAAATACATAACTAATATTACAACAAAATTCGATTAAAAGATGCGCTTAAGTTACAATTAGTGACACAATATTTTCTAATAATAAATATTATATCTAAAGTCTAAATACATATATGCAATAACAAAATTTATACAGTAATGCCGTAGTTAAAAATTACTCTATTAAAAAAGCTATTTATGAAACGCTCGGTGCTAATTTTCGGTCTGCTGCTAATATTATTATTGTTATTATTATTATTATTATTATTATTATTATTGTTATTATTATTATTATTATTATTATTATTATTATTGTTGTTATTATTATTATTATTATTATTGTTATTTTTAGTTATGTTACTAGAACTCTCCTCCACACCATCAGCCATTTTCCCGCATTAACGTCATCGTCACTGTTACAATTACCAACAGACTTGCTATCACTGATACAGTGGCTGTTGTCCTCTCATTGTCGTTGCTATCACCATATATATGGTCAATTGAACTGTAACTACAATGTTATTTCTCGTTGTCATTGACACTTTCATTGGTATTGCATCTGTCACTGTATGAAAATACTAATAATCTCTACAGCTGCAGTGTATCAGAAAAAAATATAGTTAATATTTCTCTTTAATCAACAGCTACCTGGGTAAAAATAGGATTGTAAAACTTCATCCTGGATCCTTTTCAGGTTTGACGAACCTTGTAACACTGTAAGTACATTGCTTCACTGTCATAATATTTTTATTCATCATATACCAATACATACTGACATATATTTGGGAGATAATATATCGCCTTTTGTTCAAAAGAACAACTTTTTATTCCAAATTTTTCCTAGTTTTACTGACTCTCATCTGTGATTGTCTCTATATTCAAAATGTTAGAACCATTATAAAACTCTCAGTATATAGTCAGTCTTTGGCGAAAAGTTGAAATTTTGAAGTCAACACACAAATTTCGTAACTTTTGATGACGCCATTAGCTGTGACGTCACCTAATTAGCGTCAGAAGATGTATTATCGAACAAAGAAAGTTGTGCCAAAGCTTTTGACAATCGGTCATGCAGCAAAATTTTCAAGCCAATTTATTGTGTTTATGGCGGATTTTCGAGTAGTTTGGACGCGATTTTCAATTTTCCCGCAGTACCTCAATTCATGTCCAAACAACTCCAAAATCCGCCATTACACAAAGAGTGACAACTACACGAGAAACCTGAGGTAAACGATGAATTTTATTATTTTTCATAACATTGTACGGGAAACTCAAATTTACCATGGTGATGTTCGTCCTTTGCAAGCGAGGATGACCAAGACTTCATATCACTGGGGGAGGGGGGAGGGAGTTGTGTGCGTAGATGGCTGATTAAGCCAGTCTTTGCCAGAAAAAGTCTGTTGCAGTGGGGATAGGGGATGTGCTAAAATTGAGCCAGATTGTGAGGTTGGTGAGGTATCTTCCCTTCTCTGCCGTTTCTGCTCTTTGTCTTTGATACGTCTCATCTCAAAGTTAGCAACACCAGACTTTACGAGGGAGCGCCATGTAGGACGGTTCTCGGCAGAATCTTCCCAGGTGGTATTGGAAATTCCGCAATGATTAAGTAAAGTCTTCAGTGTGTCTTTATAGCGCAGCTTAGGTCTTCCAAGTGAGCGCTTGCCTGTGGACAGCTCGCCGTAGAGTAGTCTTTTTGGAAGGCGACAGTCGTCCATGCGGTGGACATGACCAGCCCACCGGAGCTGAGAGCGCATTAGGATGGAGTGGATGCTCTCCATCTCGGGCCGCTGGAGCACTTTGGTGTCTGGAACTCTGTCACGCCACGTCACACGGTGCAAGGACCCGAGACATCTCATGTGGAAGGCGTTAACCTGTTTTGTATGTCGGCTGTAGACTGTCCAGGTCTCACAGGCATAGGGCAGGAATGGTAGAACTACTGCTCTGTGGACTTATGATGCGCAACTTCCCCTCACTTTAATCAAACTCACGCGCAAGTCATGACTTCATCCTAATCACATCACCCTTGATCCTCATGCATCCAATTGTTATATAGTAAGGTCAGGGATTACTTCTCTGCTACTGTTAACACTGTAACCCAGTATAACCTGCCGCATGGACGGGTGGTCGGCGTCTAAACCGACTCCCCCACCAGCCATATGCTGGTGAGGAGGGTGGCATGTCACCCAGCAGGACGAAAAATAAAACCTGTCATCAAAGGGCCGATGAGCTCCTTGCGAGCCAACGGCCAACATGTAACATGGCTCTCGAGTTTCCTTCAAATTTCCCGTACACAGATCTTCTCCAAATTTCCGAAAACAACAAACCAATAAATATCGGGCAAGTCCTCTTTCTAAATTTATGTTTTAAAATAAAAATGTTCACTTCCAAATAAATACACTGAGCCTTTATTCATTTGTATTTATGTGTTTATTTGTTTATGTATTTATGTAATCCAATCGTGCAATATTAGGATGAGTTTTGTGCTAGTGTGTATGGGAATAGAGTAAAGAAAGTGATTTAGAAATGGGGGAGGATGTATTGAGGGGAACATTGTTTTATAAAGTAACTTGTCTTAAACATTTTCAATATTTTATGTAACTTTTCTCCAGTATTTTATACCCGTTCATGTTTTAACTAATTTCTTTTAAGCTCATCAATAACACGTGTATAGATAACGTATTATTATTATTATTATTATTATTATTATTAAAATCATTATTATTATTATTAATGTTAATATTAAGTATTATTACTAGAACTCTCCTCCACACCATTTCTCGTCATTACCGTCGTTACTGTTACAAGTACCAACAGACTTGCTGTTACTGATACAGTCGGCCGTTCTCTCATTGTCGTTACTGGTTATTTCCCATTGCCATTGGCACTTTCATTGACATTGCATCTTTCATTGTATGAAAACACTAATGATTTCTACAGCTGCAATTTATCGGAACAAATTATTGTTAATATTTCTCGTTAATCAACAGCTACCTGGATTATAATAAGCTTATAAATCTTCATCCTTGGTCCCTTGCCGGCTTGACGAACCTTACCATAATGTAAGTACATTGATTCACTATCATAATATTTTTATTTATCCTATACCGATACATACTGACATATATTTGGGAAATAATATATCGCTTTATGACGTTGCAATAAACCTGTTCAAAAGAACAACTTTTTAATCCATGTATTTCCTAAGTTTACTGAATCTCATCTGTGATTATCTCTATGTTTTCCATGGTGAAACGTTTAAAGCCTATTCACCTAGTAAGTAGTCATTCTAGATCAAACCGAAGATGTCTATTTTATATTACTTCGTTTTAGCCGAAGAATAAGGGCAGAAAAGAAATGTTTTGAAACATTCGTGGCTATAATTGAATTTAAGATGTTCTGGAGATAAATAAATTTCTGTAAGTGGGATTCATTGGCATCCTTAAAAATTTCTGGTTTAATAATTGTAAAAATGCATATAAAAGATCGTCGGCGGATTTGGAGAATTCTACTGAATATCCTTTATATAAAAAAAATACAGAAATATTTCACTTCCGCGGAAAAACACTCGAAACTACGTT
>JAOBYH010123987.1:0-11065 GCA_025403525.1 Umimayanthus kanabou
TCTAAGAATTCGTATTCGTAGTCAAACTCGTACTCGTAGTCAAATCTAAAGGTCTCTAAGAAGTCGTACTCGTAGTCGAACTCTTACTCGTAGTCAAATCTAAAGGTCTCTAAGAAGTCGTACTCGTAGTCAAACTCCTACTCGTAGTCAAATCTAAAGGTCTCTAAGAAAATGTAATCGTAGTCAAATTCGTACTCGTAATCAAATCTAAAGGTCTCTAAGATGTCGTACTCGAAGTCAAACTCGTACTCGTAGTCAAATCTAAAGGTCTCTGAGAAGTCTTACTCGAAGTCAGCCTTGTACTCGTAGTCAAATCCAAAGATCTCTATTAACTTAATGTAAAAGAACATTATATTCAGCTAAATTCAGAATAACACAATAATATATACGTCCCCTATTTCTAATGCCTTCATATAATAAGGACCAAGCAGGACTTTGCCAAAGTTGAACTGATATACCCGTGTCTTTGAGAATGAAAGACTAGAGCCTTAAAAGTTCTACACTCTTCGAAGATGCAATATTAAAGCTTACTTTAGGTCGAGAAGTTAAGGAGCGTTTACTCATAGTCAAAGTTCTGCGTTCTTCGAACTGACATTCAAAATCTCGTAACTAGGTTGTACACTGTACCCAAACCGTCTTTAATTTTGTTACAAGGAAAGTAAGGTATAGAATAGCAGTGAGAAATGATGGGAAAAAAAATTTACCGAACAAAGGTTTGGTTTACTTATTTCCATCATCGACTAAGCGCTTGAAGTTTTTATTTAACATCACAATCTTTGTCAATGGTTATGTAATATTAAAACAGGGTTGCAAACTACAGAAAAACTCTTCATTTGTTTGTTTTGTGAGTCCACAGACTGATTTATGGAGGTTATTGATTTTAAAATTTTCACCTTCATCCCCGGCGTGTAAAAGTCTCAGCGATTCTGCAGTGAACGGATTCATCCCGCACATTAGAGCCTGCCTACAATGCATTGCGGCCTTCGTAGCGGCAGTTTGCTTTATCTCTGCCGAAAAAGAAAAAGAAAGTATAGAAAAAAGTAACTACCGTTCTGTTATGCATTATAACTCAATAACACACTGCTTATACGAAGGTGCCGCTTTCCAGCAGGATTATTTCGGAATTAAAAAAAAGTTTAAATAACATTTTAAAAAAGTTTAAGAAATTCAATTTTGAAAAAAGCGGCCTGTTTTGCAATCCGAGTTAAAGAAAAAAATGTACCGTCTTGATACAAATAATGCGGGGTGAACCTGTGAAGCTTACACTGTTGCGATCTGTATTATTACGTTTAACTAACCTCACATAAAACTTGCTTTGGCAAATAGAACTAATTATAGAAGCTATGCGAGTTTATCAACTAGAAAAATGGTTGCACCATGCATCGAAATGACAATTTTTCAAGCTGTTTTATATCACGTATTTAAGTTTTTTTACTGATACTGAGAGATAGATTACTATTTTTTTTCTAGATTTGCCGTGTTTAAGCGTGGGTACTGAACAAAGCTTTATTCACATTTATAGATAAAGCCTAGTACAAATATTCAAAGACATGCATGTATTCCCTTTATGCTGAGTTTTTGACTTTTAAATGCTTACAATAATATATTGAAATAAAACTAGAAGACAAAGGTACTAAGATACGCCTTTAAAACCTACAGCACAAGAATATCACGCGATGAAAGTCCAGCTTATATTTCGAATCGTTTTGCCACGAAAAGGAAGGTCAAAAGATCGCTATAAACATGTAGACGAGAAACAGTTTAATAGTATGAAGGACTATTTGAAAAATGCAAAGAACTGTTGTAGTTTGTAGTAGACGTTAGGCCGGATAAATACTTATATTGTTATTATCATTGCACACAACATGTGTTGGAAGGTTATTTCAGTTCCCTTGCCTTAGGCGTGAGCTAATGTTTCGCAATCCAAAATACTCTACTCTTTGAGAACTACTGCCCCATTGTAATATAAGACTTGTTTTCCTGAGACAAAAACAAAACAAGGCTTTTTTCGCATGCACAAATAAAACACTCTTCATTCTCGAAATATATAGCAGCAGGCAAAAAATAGAAAGTATGCTTTCACGCGTTTGTAATCGCAGATTATTAGTTCTTTGCCATTCACAAACCAATGTGTCAAAATTGAGAATGTATAATAGAAATTTTACACCCGTTTGGTACAAGATTATTTGGTCAGCTTGTCCATTATATGGCTTTACTTTTCAATAGAGAGTGATTTCAAGCCAGTTGTGAACAGATGCGGTTGATAGACTCTAACAGCCTCGCATGCTTTAACTATACACTAGAAACACTGGCCCTTGATTTGATTTGATTTGAAAAGAAAGAAAAAAACCAAAACAAAACAAAACATCTATCAGTGATCTAAAAGGCTGGACACAAAAGAACAAAACTTGGGTAGAACTTAGCAAAGATTTCTGTTTTAGAATCAGTCGCTGGAATGTTTCTCTACATCTGATACAGATAACAGTGTATTAACTATTCTATTTTCTTTTAAACTTATGCAATAATATTGCTAATAAAGTATTTGTCAGACTACCACTCCTTGAGGGTTCAATGTAAATCGTGCATATCTAAATACTTAACTCTATCTAAATACTCATATTTCAGTACAAAATTCTGCGTGGAACACAAACCGATTAGAATCTTACAAAATTACAAGACTACGAAGCTTTCAGCTAAGGAAAACAATTATGAAGTCCTGTTGAAGTTTGCAACCTTATGGGCCCTTATGAGAAATTCAAACTGCACTGAGCTATTTTATTTTGCTTGTGTTCCTTGCTTGGACTACTGAACAATGACTCCAACTCTTGCCACGCGCTTGTGTTTACATAGTTTTTTCCGACCCTGCTGGTTTGCGATATACACAATGGCGCGGTATTATCTTTGTGTATCTACTCAAAACAAGCGACCCACGAGCACTAAATTGCACTTATTTCAAACCATCTCTAATCTAGTTAACACGGCGCTTCAACTCAGTATTTTTTCTTATCAAATTCTTTGATCAAGAAATCTTGAGATATCTTGCGATGGCCTCCAAATATTGAACGCGGGGACTGAGTGCACGGCTTGAATGTTAAGATATCTTTTGCTTCTTTTCTGTTGAGATCACGGCTCATTGTTTGTTGAATAATAGCGCGAAGTTACGGCCTAAAAGCATATCACAATTTCAGTGTTATAATGAAATGAAAACGCATTGAAATAGACCCGCTGGTCACCTGCCGGGCGTAATTTCTCATATCCCATAAAAACATCTAACCGCTGATTTCGCACTGAATTCAAAACTTTGAAAGTGAAGGATTATTTTTTTTAATCAAAATTGCATCTTAAAACTCAGAATAAAATCCGGGCAGTCGAGATGTAATATAAGGAAATGGCTTGATTTCTTTGAGATTCATCGTGAGCGCGGTTTAGATTTTCCACCTGTGCGATCAAACCATATGTTGGTCGGGCTGGTAGCGAATCATAAAATCAGCCTCGATTAGCACTTAAAACAATTTACTGTTTTCTTAATCTTCCTAAGGTATCACATCAGCTTTTCATTAAGGTTCATTTTATTTACTCTTTTCGCTCCAAACGATAATTCTTTGAAGGCCAGTATGAGTTTTGTATGATGTAAATAAGCTCTAATTGCGAAGTCCCTTAAAACCACAGCCCCCCAAAACATACACGCTGATTTGTTCATCGCGAAAAATGAAAAAAGAAATTGACGTTTTTTTCTTTTATTGTAAAGATTAATTGAAACTAATTGATGTCTTCGAAATTCAACGTACTTAGGGAATAATATATATATCTATATATAAAGGTCTCGAAATATTACTATATGAGTGAATTTATGGCACTTTTCATAAGTTAGACATAATTTTAGGTTTTCAAAGTTGTGCGGGATGCACCTCAAAACTAATACAGCATGTTAAGGAATATGTTTAACTAGAGTTAAAAGATTTAGAACTTCTTTTTGCTCCGTAAGATGCGAAAGTCGCTTGAGAAGTGTCTTTCTACCAAGTGAAATTTAACGTTTTGGATTCGCGTGTAAACAGATCGGAACCAAATTAAATTTTAATTTTTCTCAAATGAAGTTGAAATCTGTATGAAATACAAATATCCGGAACTGAGACTGGGAAACACTGCCTGGAGAATTGAAACATGAATTTACTAAGCGTGAAACTTAAATAAGAAAAAGAATACCAAACCCGCCCATGCAAAGTGTTACAACTTATCGGAAATTGAATAAAATAAAACGTCCGTAATTACCTAAGGGAGTCTAATTATTTCTTAATGTACGATTGAATTTGAATAACCTTTGATATTATTTCTCAATAACGACAGAGTCTGTAACTATTAATTTTGAAAGAGGAGAAAAGAAGGTGAAAATAGCTCTTCAAATTGGTCTCAAAGAAATTCATCGATGGGGCTAAATGTTCTACCACTCGCCTCGGAAAAATCACAAGTATGTTGTTACTTACCAAAGCGGTTCATCTTGACGTCCAGGCACTTTTTAAAGCGGCAGGCTTGGCATTGATTTCGCCTTTTCTTGTCAACGATACAATTCCCATTTCCTTTGCACGTATAGACCATATCACGGCGTACACTTCTCATGAAGAAACCGGAGCAACCATCGCAAGTATACACACCATAATGTCGACCCGAAGAAATATCTCCACAAACTTTACACAAAATCTCTGGTTTTCTCTCCTGGTCTAGCTTCTTTGGGGAAGACGTTTCTCTCTCAGTGATAGTGCAGCTTTTTTCTTCCTCTGTAAAGTTTAACAAAAGCCAAAACGTTTGTGCAATTTTATCACATAAATACATCATAAATACAAAAATTTCTAGAATTTCCTTTAGCGCCATTTTCGTGTTATCCAATTTTCTCGGCTCTAACTTTTACATTTATTCAATCGCCGTCAAATACTTCTACACTGAAAGAAAAAGATACTTATTTCGTATTTTAAGAGCACAAAATTTATAGCTTTCCTTAATTCCGTTGAATTCTAAGCGGAAGAACCGATAAACACACAAATGCAAAGAGATTGCTACAATTTGAAGGCAGAACACATGAATGTTGTGATATCATAGAGCAAGTTAATGGGGTATTAATTGAAAATAAAACGTTTTAAGAACACTGAAATGTGTATTTTGCGCGGAGGGTCTTGAATTTAAAAATGTTGCACAGTGCTTTGGGATTTCAAACAACCTCAAAATGACTTACCCATTTTTTTCAACTTTAGAGAATGTGTGAACGTTTGGTGTACTTGTTGAAGCGATATGTTGAAGTCCGGGGTCGCAACTCATGCGTTTTGTAGTCTTGCTATTGGGAAAAGCCTTTTAGAGTCCTGCCTGCCTACAACCCTGCACTTTTGACTCGCCCAGCTGCTTCGGTAATCACGTGACATTGGAGCCATTCCATTGGCTGACTCAGATAATTAAAACTGCGTTCCCAAATGAAGGCCATGCAGTGTCTAGGGGTTTGGATGTAATTTAATCTTCCCATCAATGACTTTTGTTTTGGCGGTAAATTGTTTTCACAGCTTTTTTGCACTTGCATTCGCGAGCAAAACAATTAGCTGCCTGTTTCTTTGAAATGTTGATTTTATGCATATAGACTCGAACATAATATGTGGGACACGTGTTGGCAACGGTGTTCGACTAGGAGGAATTCCCGCCTAGTTTCTGTTAAGGGATTGTTTCTCCCCTTCTGAATATCCCAACGAGATGTGAAGTTTTACTCGATGTGCCCTCTCTCCGACCATTGTGCGAGTTTAATTACAGTATCGACGTATTGAGAACATACTTGTTTTCTGACAAACGTCTAATATTGCGGCATGAAATTTAATTATCGACATCTCTTATGTATTTAGGATAATGAACGCCAGTAGTCATAATCTGTGGCACGCGTATAGTATTTTGGCTTAAATGAAAACTCAATTCGTGCCAACTTCCCTCGAACAAACCAAATAAAAGCATGTTTAAAAATATTACTTACAAATCCCCAGGATACTTTTCCACCAAAAGCAATATTCAGCAATGAAAAATTAATAGATCTCACAACGCTGGGAATCTATTGCCGAATTCGAAACAAATCAAAGCTTTTCTTTGGTTCACCTGTTCCGAAAGCTACGCTGGGCATCAAGTCGAGATTAAATAATGATACAGCATAAATTTTTGGCACTGTTGCTTTGAGGTTACCTTTAATTGTTTTTTTAGTAGGTGTTTCTAGCTTCCATTTGTCAATAAAAGTTAGAAGTCCAATAAAAGCGAGCAAAAACAGCTCCAAGCGATGCGTTTTCCTGGAGTTTTGCTGGAGTTCCCCAAGCTAATTTGGTCACGCTGCAACACCCAACTAAAACGACTAAAATCAATGATAAGATTTTGTAAGGTGTAAAGTTGTTTACTTTGTGCCCCATAGAGACTATCGGTTTCAACTTCTTTTATATTATAAAATTTAGGCTATGATATTCCGCGCTGCGTGAATCAGTATCCATAAAGTTGCGAGGAATTCCGTGGCTACAAAAATCCGCTGAAATAATGAAATTAATTTTACCGTCGTGTCTTTTGTCGGCAAATTGTTTTTCTTCGGCGATTTTTGACTGATTTTATTCCTTTGACGGTGGCCGAAGAAAATTCTAACCTTGATGTTTTCGATGTGGTAGCGAATTGATTAAGAGTTCGATTTCAAAGGAAAGAGATACATTTGTAGCAATTAGCTAGTGCTGTCATAGTAGAAATTAAATTTGTATCAATACATACTTGATAGGAAGAAAAGAGATGTCAAATTGGACATGATATGTGTGCAAATCATTTCACATTATCCTAAAGCGGAACCAGATGTCTCAGAGATCATTTGTCACCCCCAAAGTATATTCAAAACGTCGGGAACTGATATTATTTTATTTATCTTTTTTATTTTGAGACTGTCTAATTTAAAGACATTCTAACTATTGTGTTTTGAAAACAGACAGAGAAGAAAAGAAGAAAAGCGGCAGTTCCTAATACTGTTTTAATAAAGCCATTTGGGAAATGCTGTCGCTTGAATGATAAATAAAATTTATCTACTACTTTAATTTCATGTTCACGGTCTATCTAGATATCTTTTTAAGAGTGTGGTAAAATATAAGCATTATGTGTAGTTTAGATGAAGTTTTGTCTTATCGGGCATGTAATCCTTCACTAAAGTGCACTAAGTGGTTGAGCGATTACTTTGGTAAATTTCAATATCTTCTGGCTTAACTTGTCGTAAGGTTTATACAAATTATCTAGATTCCAATTTTCTAATCACTAAGAACAAGATACAGGTTCTAAGTTCACAATTTTCTCTATCTTCCAAAAATTAATTTAAAAGATACCTTCACGCTGAGATGTTATTCAACTTTTAAAATGAACAAGAAGACTTTTAACAATGCTTCAAACGTAACAACCGTGAAGCTTCACAAAAAATGAGTATTGGTGGAAAGGCAAAATTTTTGCATGATCATTACCGTCACATAAAACGGAGAAATTGCTTGCTTTGTCTTGGCGAATACGATTTGAAAGAGGGAATAGAAAACACAAAGTAAAATAAAAGAAGAAAAGCTTAAAAAGAGATATAATTAGAAGTAAAATGTCAAAACAAGGAGATTGTTTCGGGTATTTAAGAATAAATAGTTTAGTTTCTTTTATATCCTTTGTGTTGGATATTATTTTGTCTCTCTGCGAGTTTTATGCGATGGCTTTTCGTTTGTCATGGTTTTTAAGCATTAGCAAAAGGCTTTGTATAACGTGAAATACAAATCAATTAAGGGTTGAAAACTAATTTGATTGTTTTATTTCAGCGATGTCTATTATCCATGCATATATGCCAGTAAGCATGGTTTGGTGTTTTCCAACTTGCATTGTTTAATTTTAACCAAACCGTTAACTTTCGCTCCATTGCACTGTGCACGTAAAGATCAAATGTTGGCTGAAAAGCCATATCTGATCAAATACTGCGTCCCGAAAAGCCTTTACTGAAACAAGACGAAGCAAAGAAAGCCATAGATGAAAGCAAAAGACAATTTAAAGTAACACAACAGATCCGTTTTGTTTTAGGATCGAGTTGCTATGGAAAGTAATCGTTTCGGCTTTCGATGCAATCACTTTTCACTTGTATGCATCTATAGACGGAGTACTTTAGTTGTAATCCTTGCTTTTTCTTAAAGAGAATCAACAATAACAAACCACATGGACATAATTCACAAGAAACAGACTCCTTTTTCAGCTTTTAATCCACCATATTGATGGAAAAGCCGTTGGTACGCAAAGGCGTAAAATGCATGAACAGTTAGAACCGTTTATTGCTATCATAAAAATACAAATGAACAATTAAAAAGGAACCGTTGACAATGTATATTCTATACCGCAATTTTTTCCCCTTCTTTAGTTGCCAAGGACAGTAATACAAGTATACTCTCATTCAACAGCCAATATGTTTGTGCCTTTATCAGCTTTTTCAGTTGATGGAAGATTTAGGTTTCTATTTCATCGCGGTTTCTTCAGCCTGATATGATAAGGACTCGACTCAAGATGCTATACACATAATGAAGAAAACTTGTTTTTGTTAAGACCGCCTTTTTACAAACCAACTCGCCGAACGATATACCATGCAAACAAAATGAATATGATATTATTGTAAGAACAACTAAGATACTTATGAGTTGATTGAAAAGGTGCCCTAATTAATAATGTTCTTGCGAAACCCTCAGAAAACACTTATAGGGTTTCGCCTTCCGATATCGTTCGCATGAAGACGAGAACATTCTGGCTGCTAAAACCCATCAATTAAATTTATAATTATTTTAATAGAAGAATGAAATGGCAGAGTGATTCTAGTGCGTGTTTGTTTGGTAAGATTTGACCTTTTTTCGAATTATAAACGAACCTGTAGTTTTCAATTTTTACTTTACAAAATTCCAAAAAAACCCAAAAAAACCCTTGAATAGCACTGGAAAGCGAGCAGCTTTTTCAAGGTAACACCGAACATTAACTGGTTTTTGTTATTCAAATTGTTTCAAATCGCCGGTGTATTTAAGTTTTGACGGAGGGTCCAAATTTGTGGCCGCAAAGCTAACTTGTATTTCCGTGTTTGAGCAGTTGGGTAAAGAAATAATATCCAACATTTGAATACAGAAAAGGTTAGAGTTTTGCTATCGAGTTATATTGTCAAACCTCGTTGTGCCTTTGCGAATTCAAAGTGTACACAATTTAGTGAAATACAGCAAATTTCATTTATATTTCCGAGGCTCTTGGCGAAAAGATAATTATAAGGCATCGTTCATTTTTGCTTCTCAATTAAGTGTGTTGACTTTTAGTTATGACATCTTGCATTCAGCTGTCTGGATCGAGTAGCAAAACAGATATTGTTAAATGATCGTTTCACTTTGATGAAAGATCAAATTAAAAATATTGGAATCTTAAGGTGAATGATGAATCTCTTGGTACTTTGCCAAGGTACTTTCGAAGCAATTGTATACTTACGTTGCTTTAAATTTGTACAAACATGTTTTGGTTAATAAGTCGTTAAAAAGGAATTACCAGCCAAAATCAAATGTGCTTAGACAAAATGAAAACTTTGTTCTTCTGCTCGGAAATGAGATGACATTGTGCGAATGATGCGCCCTTTTATATCATGTTCGAGTGATCTTCGTTCCCAATTAGAGTTTGAATTTTAAACCGAAGACATTAAGAGCTCTGCTTTGAATTTCACATTTATTCTGAAGCTTTGGCAATAGCTCAAAACTTCCTGCAACTATAATACTGTTAGCCAATGGCAAATCGACTTGCTCAGAGATAGATTAAAATTTCTGCCTTAATGATACAAACTTCCTCATGTCGTCAAGAAGTGTTAGCTCTCCACAAACAACCATAGAATGAATTAGATGTTCTGAGACTTACAATGTCAGTTGGTCGGTATAGACTGACATAACATCCTTATCAAATGCTGGGTCCGTTGACAGGAATAAAACTCAAAAATATTAATTAGCACAACGGAATTGTTGGCGAAAAACGTGATCAGAGATAGAAGTCCACACTTCTTTCTCTCTTTCTTACCATTTCAAGTTTTTCAAACTCAGTAACAAACAAACAAACAAACACACTCTCTCTCTCTCTGAAACTTAGCTTTTGTCAAAGAAGTGGAAGAGTATTCTATGGTCTCCACGGTAAAAGAGCAGATGTATTGAAATGAATAACAACAGTTTACAAATGAGATTAGAAACACAAACAGCTATTAAGGTTTTCTAGGAAAATTGCAGAATTTAAATGCAAAACGGTGTTTCAACCGTAAATGTTTTCTTTTAAGGCAGTTTTTAAGAAATGTGGGTAGTGAACAAATCAGAATTATTAACACCAGCAAAGGCCTTTTGTTTGGGGTTTTAGGCTCAAAAGCGAATAAAACACTCAACCGGCAAATTCAATCAAGTTGTTTTTATAATAGTCCAAGATCACAGCACGCGTATCCTTGGTGCGATTATTGTTTAGTTAAGATTAAATCACATCCAGCTAGTTTGCCTTAATCTCCAACTGGGAATTACACAATGACTCGGCCCAGCAAGAAAATGCACAGTCAGTCGGGATAATATCTAAGAAATACCGCTTTTTCATTTAGTGATACTAACGAATACCTGTTAGAACTTGTGTACAACAAAGGGGCTAAAATCTTAGTCATTAGAGTTGTTTGTGAGGTCCTGTGTCGGTTTGGTTTCATTGACGATTTAACCTTTTCAATAGCGATCAGGAAACGGTCTTGAGATAAGAATTTAGATTTCAGTGGCATGTCATGCAGGACCTCCATTCTTGTTAATAACTATTATGTATGCAATCGAATAGTAATTTGATTAAAAGACGTGTTATGGCACAGGAGACAATCGAGATGTAAATCAGGTTTCCAGGAAAGCCGTTTACTCCTAGAACAGGAAGTCCTTCTGTCTCTCTCTGTCCGACTCTCTCTGATTGTCTGGCTGTCTCTGTCTCTCTGTCTCTCTGTCTTTCCCTCTCTGTCTCTCTCTGTCTCTATCTCTGTCTCTGTCTGTCTGTCTTT
>JAOBYH010124098.1:0-11065 GCA_025403525.1 Umimayanthus kanabou
CCATTCGGTCAATTTACCCACCCTTTGTCCAGATACCCATGTATCTATGAAAAAAATTTTCAAAAAAAAATGCCGTGAAAAAAGTTGGGGGGCGGGGGGGATTGTTGAGGGGTTGCAACAATCCCTCCGTCCTGAGAGGGAAGGGACGGCAGCAAAGATAAATAAATTTTCCTAATTTTGATTTTCTTATTTTTTCCTTTTGTCATAACAATGAGTATGTTCCTGAAATACTTGAGACATAAAGTAGATTTGATCAGGTGCTTTACTTTTAATCTTTAGGTCGACCAATTTATAGGTCAAATCAAGGGTTTCCATACAAATCCTCTATAAGTCCACGATAGTCTTTGAAAAATTGATAATAATTGCATTCTCATTAGAAGCCTGATACAAATGTTTAGTATAATACCTAAATATTAGTAATTGTTTTGTGTATTTTAGATTTATTACGTCTTCATGAGAGCTGTTTAGTCTTTCTTACTTTTGTACCAAAGAGACCCAAGGTCACGGCATAGATTAATTAATTATGCAAATGTATTAGCAGTTAGGTTGAATAAATTATCGATTAATAATTATGACCAAGTTAGCTATGTGTATGCAAAGTTTCAAGTCAATCGATAATTAATTAGCTAAATTAAGGAGGGGGTTGATACAACCCCCCTCCTGAGAGGGAAGGGGTGGAAAAATACCACCTGAGAGAGAGGGTTAAATGAATATTAAACAAAATACCAGACAAAAATATATTATTTTACAAAGGATACGTTTTTTCAAAATCTTCATTGCTTTAATGTCATTTGTCGGTGTACAAGAATTACAGTCTGAACGAGAGAAAAAAAAAGCAGTACATGGACACACCGCAATAAGTAGTAGACAGTGGTCCAGAAATTCTTGGCTGGTATACAGTGAGCAGCAGTGCAATAAATAGACTGAGTTATTAGATCGCTTTCCATTTCTCCAGTCTGGTCGGCCTAAAAAAAGCTGGTTCTTGTCCAAGACGCACGCGTACATTTTTTCCCGCCTTAACTCTTCAAATTCCCGCCCTTTGGCCGAACGGAACGGAAAAGGCCGAGTGGCTCCAATCCATAAGCAGGGCCATTCTGGCCAGAACCAGTTCTGAGACCTCGTGCGTTCCATTTAAGAATTGACTGGTCGGGCCGGCTAGGCAGGACAAATGAAAAGCCACCTGCATATACATACAACTGCATACATACATTCAAGGAACAGAAATGCATGTAGACAGACGAACTGCGACAGACAGACAGACAGACATTCAGACAGACGGACAGATTGGGAAGACAATTGCCAACATAGAAATAAAGAAAAGTTACTACACATTAATTGTTCTTGAAATTAGGCTTTTGAGAGAAGATAAATGAAAAAACTGATATTGGTAGTGAGAAACAATAAAAATAAGATGAACAAATTTGTCATTTAGATAGAGAAATTCAACGTTTTTACAGTTCTTTCTCAAAGTTTATCTAACTTTGTTGTGCTAAGTATTCTTAATACCTTCTGGTGTATAAATTTCTTTTTTCGAACCATCTTTATCTCTCCCCCCCCCCTCTCCCAATTTATCCCAATCGCATAAAAAATAACCAGCCTTTAATTAGATTTTGTATTTATATTTGCAGGAGCAGTGAGAAAAGGACCCTCGTCACAGATAAAGAAATGTAGCAATTGTGACATTTTATCGAATGTTATTTTAAAGATTTAAAATATTTACTTGCATGTTTTTTTTGTTACGCTGCATAATGTAAGAACTGGGAAATGTAAGAAATATTTCAACTTTCAAGTGACCTATCGATCCCGCCTTTGAAGTCTGAGTAACGAATGTGGATCAATTGAGGCATTTATTCCTTCGTGGGTTGCGGAATGTGTTTGCATGCGAACTAACGGCGTTTCTTCGTATGTGACAGTATACAAAAACGTTTCAAAACTTTGGCGTTGTTATTATTTTTTGTTTGATTATTTCTCTGTTTTACAATATTTGTTTGAATAACCATTTACACAATTAGCTCAATACTGAAGCTGGCCGGCTCTTCCACATGGTACAACTTCCACAATTTCTCTTTTAGTTGACCTGTGTGTATAATTTTCAATTCAATTTGGCCCAAAAAATAAGCAAGAGTGTACGTTTTGATACAGCTTTATCTTTCTCAATGTGCAGAACATACTAAATTTGCTCGAGCAGTTATAAATTAAAATATATAACATTTTTCCTTTATTTATGCCTAGAAAGTGCTGTCACAATCGACGATGGTTGATTAATCTAAGATGTTCCAGGAAAGAGGGATTTTCTCATTTCCACGATTCTTTACAGTCTGAATTGAAGTTTAGAATTGATCTTGTTGGTGGAAGACGACGTATCGATAAAACTTCAGATTTTTGCCTTTCATTTTTTCCCAGTGCCGGGTTTTGTTGTTGGTAAATCGCTTCCTGTATAAGTATGTGACTACCAAAAAGTGATGTCAGATATGTTTCGAATCTAATTTTTGTAGTTTCAGTGGTAAAGTTTGCTTTGCTGGAGAATATTAAAATAGTGAGACATTAATTTCATTATGCTAAACATAAAGACATGGGAGTGGGGGTGTGGGGATTCGTAAGATCCCATACTAATTTCAGAACTAATTATTATATGGCAACAATTGCTAATTATAATTTTAACGAAACTCTTTATGCATCTAAGGTTAAGATGTGCCATTCCTTTCATGAAACTGATTACGAAGATTAAAGGGTATCGGGGATGTTAGATATTCAGTATATTTCTGAAATGTTCAGTATTGTTTGATCATCATTTACATTTTGTATTTGCTATGACTGCAATAAAGAACGTGTATAACTGCTTGTTTATGAATCGTATTGTTTGTATCGCGAGTCAGTTTGGGAAAGCGGTCAAGCAAACATCTCAACACGATGAATGCGAAATCCGATGATCTTGCACGATCCTTGAAGTATAAACTGCAGACAGCGTTGTGTATAAGCGAAGTAAAAAAATTATTAACGATAGCGTCCAATTCCTCGGACATAAATCGAACTTGAACGTAAGCTCCGATTGGTTGCCTGACCATAGGCTGGAAAGCAGCCTCTCTCATTGGTTACTAGAAGATTGCTTCGACTTTCGGCTTTCCATTCTAAATGGCCTTCGGTGAAGCAGTTTTCGCTTTCGCAAATGGTCGATGCCATTTGTTACAGTCGATGAAACTTAGAATAATACTCTATTGTTATTTTCATGAAGAAGACAAAGTCTTGATCGTGGAAGTACAACTAACACTAACCCTGACCCTAACCCTAACCATGGTCCAAGCCAAAATTAACTCTGAGAGCAGAAAGTAGACAGAATTAAAAGACAAACCCAAAACCTAAGTAACACATAGATTGCCTTGTTTTGAACCAGTTATATATACTACCTCTACGCCAACAATTCGATTCAGAGCCGTTCACATTACAAATGGCCTAGACGGTTGTTGGAAATGGCATCGACTACATTCTTTTTCTTATAAGAACATTTTTTATAAGAATGTAAGGCTGAAAAATGCCCAAAATTTAAGAACATGCTATATAAGAACATTCCCGAGGCCGAGCAAAGACGAAGAACTGTGTTATTTGGGACACTGCACAAAATCATGGAGATAATTTCTTTGAATTCTCGACTGATGTTTGTCAGTGCAACATCGTCTATAGTGTTGTACATGTACAACTGTGTTTAATTTTTTTGTATTGCTTTCTTTGCCGGCCAGAGTAGCGGCTAATTTTAATATTTAATGCGTGTTTATGCTTACGGTTGGATTGTGCGAATGGAAAACGACAAGTTTACACCCAATACTAACGTACAATTCTGTTTAAGAACATCTTAAGACTATTTGAGGCTAAAATCCTCAAAATTTTTAAGAAAATTCAGCATCAGCTCCAACAATTAAACGTTTTTATAAAAAACAAAAAAAAAAGGGGGGGGGGAGGGCTTTATAAATAGCCTAACTTGGGCCTTATTTTAAAACTGAATGAAACACTGTAGACTTTGATCTCACTTGTTCACTACAATTTGTACACTATTTGACATGAATTCGAAGTGGAATGGATGCTGGTAAAAGATAATGACCAGCAATTAGTTTGAAAATTGTTTTTATCATGTTTATATGGCATACTATAACTTTTCTGCTTTCTGTTGATATATCATTTGATTTTGGAATGACAAGAAAAAGAGAAAAAAAAGACTATTTACTTCAGGAAGAAAAAAAGGAAAACAAGAGGCTATAACATAGTTTGACTCGAGCCGGTTGCCGCATACTTGAAAGTCTCAAAATAAACAACCTTACTTTCAATTAACTTCATAATCTCATTCACAGCTACTATTTTGACGTCAAAAGTAATGCCTAGAAAGATGAGCTGTACCAAGCACCTTTACTTAACAACTCATAATTGAGTAATATATCAAGACAACAACACTTATTTACTCTTCTAGATCAGACATTAAAGCTTGCTGAGTGTTTATTCCCCATTAACACCTGTCAAGTGGATATGTACAAAATATATGAAAATATTCAAGACTTGTAAATACTCGCAGAAGTTTTAGCTCCAAATCCTCAAATGAGTCTGACTCACAAGAAATTAAGCAGACAAAATTAAGAAGTCTTAACTCTCAGGAAAAAGTTATTATCTCAAATAATCACCCCGAATTGGCAGCCCCCACCCCTCATCCTGCACTAACTCTTAAATATGCACCTGGGTGCTTAGTCAAGGAAACATGCTAAATAGTCAGTTACGTTGTTTGATGTCATCATACTGTTAATCAAATAAAAGTAAAGAAACCTAATTTAATGAAGGTGAAAAGTTTTTCATTTTGTAACATGCCTATGTGTCCCTCAACAAAACACTGGGTTTACCCTACTGTTTTCGAGAAATGTGTTGGTTCTTAGCACACATGTCCACAAACGGTGTCGTAGAAAAAAGTGATGTAACAGTCTCATACAAAGCTACAATAACATCTCAAAGGAAAACCTGCAAATATATTGAAATCCATGATTGTGATTTCAGTTCCTATTTTGACATTTTTTTATTTATTTAAAACAATATTTAGACAGAGATGCCCAGTTCAGCAAAGCTGGTTTGAATGGGGCTCTGTTTAAAGTAACTTACTGACAAAATTTATATTACAATACAAAAATTACATTATAAAGTTAAAGAATACTAAGACGAAAACATAAAACATATAGTGTTGGCATAAAATTAAGTTAGTTAGCTAGATCTTAGGTGCTTTTTGAGGCCAGACTTAAAGTCATGTGCCCTCCTTAGTTCCAGCGGTAGGTAATTCCAGATCTTAGTACCACTGAACCTGAAGGAGCCCTGATATTGAGTTGTTTTAGCAAGCGGCGGACGGAGCAAATCTCTATGGTGCGTATTGTAATAATGGAAATCTCGCGAATGGCTAAATTCATTAAGTAAGTAAGGTGGAGCCAAGTTATGTAGACACTTAAAGACCAGCATGCATTTAAGGTAGTCCGGCCGGCGGGACTGCAGCGAAGGCCAGCTTAATATACGCGACACCTGTGATTGTGAGACTCTGTGCCCTTCAATAATACTGGCAGCACGTCTATGTAGCTTATCTAAGTATTCTCGATATGTCTTATTACAAGAATCCCAGATAACAGCACAATAGTCAAATATTGGAAGTATCATGGCGTTATAAAGTGTTATAAACGACTCCCATGGAATAACCTTATGTGCTCTGCGAAGCATACCGAGCCTCATCGATACTTTACGCCCGATGTAATCCACGTGGTCGTTCCACGAGAGACTTGGGTCTAGTATAACTCCTAGATACTTAAACTGATAAGGCAAAGGACACTGTTCTGTCACGAGTCTAACTAAGAAGTCATCAATGTGGGCAAGCCTCTGGTGTGTACCCGATAACATTATCTTAGTTTTACTGTAGTTAAGGTAAAGGAAGTTATTATTAAGCCATTCTATTATGTGCTTTAGATCTTCAGATAGCATAAATTCTATATCAGTGACGGAACTACTGCTAACGTATAGAAGGGTCTCATCCGCATACAATTGGATTTTGCAATGCGATACTACTGAGGGTAAATCATTGATATAAATTATGAATAACAGGGGACCAATTAAGGACCCTTGAGGGACACCAAAAAAGATGGATTGGGGTTCAGAAGTTGACCCATTCACTACAACACTTTGCGATCTATCTGTTAAATAAGCATTAAACCATTGTAGAGAGGCCTTGTTGAATCCTAATGATGTTAACTTGTCCAGCAATACTCTATGAACGAGAGTATCAAAGGCTGATTTAAGGTCTTGAAATACTAGGCCTGTAAGTTGTCCCTTATCAATGTTCTGGAGCAGGATGTTCGTGACGTCAGCCAGGCACGTGCTTGTGGAGTGTAGGCTGCGGAAGCCAGACTGGTAGATAGAGAGAAGATTGTGTTGCTGTAAATATGTATAAACCATCTTGTACACTGTGCGCTCTAGGATTTTACTGAAAGCTGGTAATGCAGAAATTGGTCTGTAGTTGGTTGGATCCGTCTTAGAGTCAGATTTATATACAGGTGTGACAACAGCGCTAGCATGTTTCAAGTCCGATGGTATCGAGCCTTCAACTATAGTTCTGTTCATGAGCACGGTGAGGGGTCTTGCAATCGCATCAGAACCATCCTTTAGATAGCCTGCGTGCAGGCTCTCCTTGCGGATTTGGGGATTTAGTCTGGGCAAAGAAAAAATGAGTCGCTGTACAAAGCGGGCGGAGGGGGGAATGGGGAGACCCGCTTTGCACAGCGACTCATTTTTTCTTTGCCCAAAGTAAATCCCCAAATCCGCAAGGAGAGCTTGCACGCAGGCTATCCTTTAGAAGACGTGCGGGAGTATCCGCGAGACCAGTTGATTTAGAAGATCTGATTTTCTTTAATTCTGTTCTGACAATTTCCTCACTTATTGTTGACAACTTGAAAGTATGGCGAGTCCTGGGTGAAAGTGTTGACCTTCGTGGTTGGGCTAAGAACCCTCCTCTGATTTTCTGGACCGCAGTGCCAAAGTAATGTGCGAACCCTGCAGCCTATATCTGAGCTCTTAGTATTTGTTGAGATCGCAGATTTGAGTGACTTCCAGAGTTTCGAGGAGTCTCCTTTGTTTTCTTCAATTAAGTTAGAGTAGTAATTACGTTTCGCTGCTCTGATAAGACTGGTTGGTTTGTTGCGAAGTGTCCTGTATGCTGACCATTGTTCCGTTGTTTTCATTTTGAGTGCCATTGCATGATGATAATCGAGGCGTTTCATATGATTTCTTATGTCAGCAGTCAACCAGGGAAGTGTTTTTGCACGGACTCTTTTTGTAGCAATATGTGTGTGTTGATCCATCATGCTCGCTAGAGTGTTTTTAAAAGATTTCCATGTGTCGTCTACCGTAAGAGAAGTGTCAATCGAGTCCCAGGAGGTGGAATGCAAATCGGTACAAAATTTTTCAGGTGTGTAGTTTTTTTTAACAACGGTAGCGAATAAATTTACATCCGTTCTTGGCTTTTTGGATCTTCTAACCAAATAAACAAGCGAGTGATCGCTGACTGCACAGTTAAGCACGCCGCTAACGACGATTTTCTCTCCCTCTGAGGTGTAGACCAGATCAATTAAGCTTGATGTGTGTTCAGTTTTGCGAGTTGGCTCCTTGATGAGTTGTTTCAGTTGGTAGATGTTGAAGAGCTGATTGAAACCCTTTGCTTGCGTTGTAAGCTGCTTGCCTTTCATGTCCTTGTTCAGATCTCCATCCAGATAGATAGATATATAATATGTTTATTCACTTTTTGGTAGCATAATCGCTAAATTACAAAAGGGGTCAGTAACTTGAACATGCAAAGTAGCACGAGTTTGCAAAACTTACAAGGACAAAAATAACGGTTACCCGTACTTGAAAGTAATAAACCTATTAGTGCGCAGAAGTCTGTTGTTGTTGACGCACTGCCTAGCTGTACCCGAGCGGAGACCGTATCCATGGCTGACGCTTGATCGTTCGGGAAGCAAACAAGCAATGCAGGGTGACGATGATACCGACTACGCTGGCCCTTTCTGTTGATATTTTGTCTAGCACTCCCTCGATATTTGTCTTAAAACATCTAAATCATTATTAGGGGGGCGATAGATAGATAGAGCAGATCAAAGTTCTACTATTATTTGGAGATCGTAATTCTAGCCAAACTGACTCGAGCTCACTGGTGCTGAGGTCAGATCTATGGCGTCCCGTTAATTCAGTGCTAAAATAAATAGCATCTATACGAGTTTTAAAAATAATATCTGGACACATGAGCTGTACCGAACACCATTACTTCACAACTCATTATTGAGCAAAATTGCAAGACAGGAGCAGTATTAATATCTACTGTCCTTAAAACTTGCCGAGTATGTATTCCCCATTAAAAACTTCACAGTCAAAAAAAAGTGGATATTAGTATGTACTACATATACATAAAAATATTTAAGATTTGTAAATACTCACACAAGTTCTAGATCGACGTCCTCAGTTAATTCTGACCGGCAATCGAACACTAAAACCCAAAGAACCGCTAGGGTCGAAGGAAGATTCGCATTTGTTCCAAATCTCGCATTTCCGTTCAAATCCTGCGAGTCTCCTCGGGATGTCTCTGAGTTATATTATCTAGTCTATCTGGACACTACTTTCTTTGTCCATGAAAATTGCTGTCAGTTGTTCCAATGCACATTCCCCAATTTTTTCTCGGTCCGACAAACTTGGAACCTACTGCGCATGCTGAGTCGCCAAGTTGAGACGCATGTAACTGACAAATGTTCTAAAACGGTTACATTAGCTTATTACTTTGTCTTGTAAACGGCGAATCCCTGAAGACCAAGCACTGGATACTTTAAGGCTTTCCGAAATAATTTTCTTCACAAATATTCAAAGTCTCTTAGGTTTTCTACTTAAGCCGCAAGTCTTGTCCTTGCTTCCGCCATCTTCGTTATCATCTCCCACAACGCATGCGCTGGAATCTTGAGTATTACTGTTACTATTTATCTTAACAAGTTTACCCAAAGGGGGGGGGGGGGTGTCATGTGGATCCCCCCATGATTTCCCAAATGGTTGCACATAAAAGATCAAGCTTTCGCATGCAAGCAGCTTTTGGATAGCTAATTACTTTTAATAACATCAATAGACTCCCGGATGCATTGAAACAGGCAAAAACACTGCAAATTTTTAAGCGAAACATAGGCCATTACAATTTTTAATAAATTTTAAATTTTAGCACATTTTTAAACTTATTATACGCTTTTTATACTTGTTATACATCTATTTTAAAAATATAATATTGTAATCTTTTAAAGCTCGTAATTATTGTAAATATTTCCATATTCATTTTTTTTTATTGTTAGTGTTATTGTTATTGTAACTAGTTATGTATACACAGGGCCCCTCTGGACAACAGCCTCGTTGCTGAATGGGCCACCCTGTTTTAAATAAAGGTCACCATACCATTACCATAACAACAATCAAGTTTTAATTAAGAACTGTTGTCATCTTGGCGGCCATCTTGGATTTTTCAAAAATTTTATATTTGGTAAAACTGCAGCCAATGTTCTTGAAATTAGTAGAAAACATGTATTTACTGCTTCAAATAGGAATTAATTAAGAATAGAGTGGAGAAGAAGAAATTAGAATAACAATTTTGTCAAAAAGTTACAGTTTTCGTATTCAAACCTTAATTCAGGTTGCGTAATTAATTTTGCATAAATTATAAGAGATGACGTCATCAAATTAACGTCAAAAGATGTGTTCATTATTTGACTACAGGTACTAAAAATTTTATTTTGATTGCTTCAAAGCTTCAATTTTTAAGTTGGAAAAACCTATGGGGGGTCCATTTGCCCCCACCCCCTCCCCTTGGACGTTTGAGGGTTAATTTTATATTGTCTGTAGCAACGGGAGTACATCTTTTTGATTCCATTTCTGATAGTATTTCTTTAAGGCTGCTCAAACAGTTTAAGTCTAAGTTTAAGGTTATAATTAGGGTTAGGAATCCGGTTACCGTTATATCTAGGGTTAGTATTAATATTAGATTTCGGGTAAAATTTAGTTTTCAGGATTATAGTTAGGTTTAGGATCTTAAATTTGGGCTCTGCCTAAACACAGGGTTGTAACTACTTATGTATCCTAAGCCCTGGACAGTCTTTCAAGACCTTTCCAGCTAGAAAAGCAGGTAAATTTCTGGTCCTCCGATTTCATTCCTTCATTCCTTTATGAGCAAATTTACGATTTCTCATATTATTACAATGCTGCAGAACTACACCGCTCACTCTTGATTTTTTTCAAAAATTAAGAAATAACAATTTTTTTGATGAGGCCAGGAATCTGTTTTTCCGAATTTCGTTTTACTTTTGAATTATGCAATGGTTGTTCTTTTTTTAACAAGAAAAAACCAACAAACATTATTCTTTCATCCCTCCCTACACAATCTTAACTGTAATCAAGCCACTATTAATTAATTATTCATATTGACAAAAAGTTGACTGTTTTGCTTGGTGAGAGGGGGGAAAAATGAATGAATCGGAACATACAGTATATCAGTGATGTAGTTTAACCATTTATCTTATCTATCCCTGTACTGTGAATTTGATATATTAGGGCAAAGAGATTGTGTTTTGGTAAGTTTTAACTCATTAGACTGAGTACAAACATTGCTGGCTGTGCTCACTTGTGTTTCTTTGATCAATTGAAACGTCCGAGTTTATACTTCAGGGTAACAGCTTTCGACTTATTTTAGTTATTGCTTTTCGTTGGGTTCAATAATTGAGAACACTATATTCAAATGTATAAGTGTATATATAGGTTACCCCTTCACTTATATATTCAAACGTACCTATCCAAAATGTAATGAAACGAACACACAAAGACTGTTGCACACACACAATCGAAATGCTGATGAAATCCGCACCGAGCGATATTAACTGAAGAAAATAAAATATCTTAAGAAGCACAGAACTAAGCAGTGACTGCTCTGCAAAAACCCGGCGTCTGCTTTCTCAGGCTATCGCTCGTATGGCGCCAAACTACACAGATT